>JAEDXX010000339.1:0-71644 GCA_021725515.1 Epicauta chinensis | reverse complement strand
AATCGATAACAAATAATTAATCGTGTATTTCAAACTTTATTATAGGACAATAGTCCCGTGCATGCAAGCAGGGTTGTTAAGGGGTGGTTCAGGGAAAACAAATAAGATTGTTTTTTACTACACGAACTGCAAGACATATTGGACACACTTCTTCTTAATGTGCATAGAAAGGTAGTTTACATACACGACGGAGTTCCACCACATTCTGCGCGTTGTGTACGCCAGTTTTCAGACCATGAATTTGGTGCACGTTGGATTAGATGTGGAGGACCTATACACTGGCCGCTACGATCACCACTTCCTTTTGTAGGGCTATGTCAAACAAGTATATCAAACATCATCAAGATCTGTTGATGAATTGAAGAACCGTTGTTCAATCTCAGATTGAACAGATTTGTTTTTCTAATAGATTAAATAGTTATTAATTGATAATTTATCGATTGCAACAAACTGTTGTTATTTATGCACGGCATATATACAGAGGAGTCCAAAAAAATGTATCCACTGTTTAAAAGTCCATAACTTGCAAACTAATTGACGGAGTTGTCTCATTTTTGGTAGTGTAATAGTTTGTAGTTCCGGCAATCGCCACACAAGCGTTGTACCGCGTTGTTTTGTTTTGTCAGATGACAGTCGCCAAATAGTCAGTGTTTTGTTGTTAATTGTACCTAGTTACTCGAGTAAACATGGCTGGCGCAAGGCTTACATTCGATGAAAGGAAGTCAGTTTTGAAGTGGAATTTTAAGTACGAAAACATTAATGAGGTTCAACGGCAATGGCGAAATGACTGCTCTGATGAGGCACAGTTCAAACTCAATGGTACAGTAAATCGCCATAACTGCGTCTACTGGGCAGCCGCAAATCCCAACGTCCATGTAGACAAAGCCGTGAATTTGCCAGGAGTAAATGTATGGTGTGGGTTGTCTTACCGAGGCTTGATTGGGCAATTCTTCTTTGGCGGCGCAGTTACCAGAAGCTACAGACATCCATTTTACCTGCCATCCGAGATTTGGATGAAGACGGAAGATTTTATTTTCAACAAGATGGTGCCCCAGCCCACTACCAAAATCGTGTTAGGGCTTATCTCGACAAAAATCTACCAGGAACAGGGATAGGCCGTAGAGGTGCTGTAGAGTATCCACCATGTTCCCCAGACTTAACTCTTCTGGACTTTTACCTGTGGGGAACACAGGTATTCGACAAAAACCACGCAAATTGGATGAACTTCGAGAATTATTACTTGTTCATAAAATTTTATTTATCTAGGTTAGGTTTTGAATTTCATCAATCGAAGGCGGTGCAGTTATTCTTTATATTTGTCAACTTCTTAATGCTTCTGGGTACACTTGGGCCCTTCGCTCCACAGCTGGTATACTTGTAACATTGGTTGCCTATTGTAGAGAAAGATTTTAAATTCTGACAGCTGTCTTTAGGGTAGAAGAGAGATGCCTTGTCGGTAATAAACAAAATTTATGACTTGTCGGCTCGTGCCAAACACCATCAAATAAATATCTTCAGAATTTCTATTTTAACCGTATCTAATGTTTTTCAACTAGATTTGGAAATTCCGTTTTGTAGTATCTATAATGTCCAAGTAGTTTTAACTTTTCATGACGTTTTATTCTTACTTTAATTTTCTTTTTCCAAAACAGTAGTAAAATATTTCAGAATATTTTATCACAAATGAAAAACGGAAAACAATTCGTTAGTGTAATATAAGGGTGGGCGACTTTTGTGTACGGAAGATCTATTTTTTATCATAAAAACTGTGCGCAATCGACTTGTCGATTTGTTGTAGTCTGAAAAATGTGTGCTAATGCATATTAAATTTTCATTAGAAAAATTGTCATTATGTTTTTGGTCAAACAATATCGCCTTAGATTAATTAACCCCACACTGCGCAATAAATATACACAGAAACGAACGTTCGTTTGCTTAGACACTAAATATTGTTTCAAAAGAAGCCAATATCTCAACAAGATTAAAATAGTATTTATATCTAAGTGCATAAGAATGTAACAAATCTAATACAACACACATTTGAAGAAAAACTAACGTGAATAATTTTTTATTACTCATGCGGCGAAAGTGCTAACTTTCAGCCGCAATTTCGTACGGAAAGTAGCAGATTGTACACGCTATGAAATAATAATATGATTTGCGCGCGAGAAGTACATCCTAAAAAGAGAATAATGAGAAAAGTTTCAATATTTTCGCTTAAAAAAATGATTACAAAATTTAATTTTGTCATTCTATAATAATTTATGCCGAAGATGAAAATTTCTCTCCAATGGTCACATTATATGTATTCTCTATTCGCTCAACCGATGGAGTAGCCAAACGGCGTGATGTGCACGTGATTTTCAGGGAATGGATTCTTATTGGTTGAACGGCACGTGTTCAGTACCAAGATGCAGCCCAGCCCCCTGTAGCTTCAATGGGCGAAACAGTACAAAAAGTGAACGAATATGTCCCGTGATTTTAGTTCTTCTAGAGGGCGCTGGTGGTCCTTTGCGCAGTGTGTGACGACCGCGGTTTACTAGTTATTATTATATATCGGATAGATTAACAGATGGTCTTTTTTAACAAAATTATTTCAAATTGTTTGACAACTATGTATATCTAAGTCATAACAAAAGTCGTAACAAAAAGACGTGAAAATCTGATCAACTTTTTATATTCAAAATCTAGTAACATGCATAAATCGAAAATAATGCCACTTATCACGTAATTTCGAGCTACGTTCTTAGATATTGAAATAACAAAAGAACAAAATAGTTTAAATTCTAATACCTTATGTACACAAAAAATATAAAATTCACTTCTGAAAATAAAACAAAAACAAAATTCTGATAACACGTCGTTGCATATGCGGCATCACAAGCCAACGAGCTAAATTTTTCAGGAAGTCTCCCCTATCAACATTTGCTGCTTCGTGCATATTATGAGGAATATTATTATTATTGTTAATAAAAAATTAATAAATATAATGTTATAATTAAACTTCTCTTAATAAGTAAAATTTAATAAAATTTAATTCAACGCTCCCATAAAGGTGATCGGCGCAAAGGACTACCAGCGCTCCCTGGCTGGTGTCCCGACATCGAACCATTTTTTGAAACATGGAGTTATAGGGGGGTGATGCAGCCCTATGCACACAGGCGAAATTTTTACTTTTTGTAGTCTTGACAATAGAGAACTCTTGACAGTCTCGTTGTTATAGCTATCTTGCCTGCTTCGTGCTCTTGTGTTTCTGTGTTCCTGTGCTTTATTTCAATTTTATTATCGAACTTTATTTACAAATCAGTCTTTTTCAAGACTCTTTATTCGTTATTAAATGGAAACCTCATATTATTTCTGTGGCGACTAGATTATTATTATTAGAAAAATTTTTACAGCTAAAATTGATGAAACCTAAAAATGAGATTTCTTAAAAGTCTTAACTCGAATATTCCGACATGGCCGCTTATAAAAATTATATGTGCTTAATTTTGTTCTATGGGATCCTAAAGAACAGTCCCTCAAAGTTACAGCAAAATCTAAGATTAGCGCGCTTTTACAATCAGACGATTTCACATGGAATGACCCATTCTATAATTACGGATATATAGCCAACTGCCCATTTTTTGTACTTTTTATTTAATATTTATTAATATACCGTTAGATTTTTTCTTTCAATATTTTTTAACTTACCATTTATTTTATCAGAAATAATTTCAATAAATATTATCGCTTATTCTGGACTACAGAAATTTGACCATTCAGTGTAAATCAGGCTTTTCATGAAGTTGCACGTGAACACCTCGTGTCTACTCTGTCTGTTCGGCGAATGAATAATAGATCAATTCACACATCTGGAGTAATTACATAGTTGGTTACTTGTTTGCGATTTTTTTCCACGCATATAAAATAAAATTGGGATACTGTAGACAAAAGCACGTTTTTCGAATTAAGACAGTTTTTTACGAAAGTTTTTTACAAAATATGAAAATATTATCAACAAAGAAACATGGTGCTAGGCACCAATTCTATGACACCAGAATAGTATATTAAAGAACAAGTGTCAGAAGTCGCCTATTATTGCACGAGTCCAAGTTTAGAAAACTAGCGGCGGAGACGCGAGTTTTCTAAAGGACGAGTGCAATATACGACTTCTGACACGAGTTCTTTATACTATTTTTTCTATTTTGCCTATTTTGTGCCCTTTTTTACAAACAATTGCGAGATTTAATATTTAGGGAAATTGGTGGGAGTTGGTGTTACTAAAAAAAATCAATTGAACATTCAGCTAGGAAACTTCAATTGTTTTATTTTTCACTCTCCGTCAATTGTTTTTTTCGCCAAATTGCTTATTTAACAATGAGTGAAGAATTTTCATGTACTCCATGTACAATAAGGGAAATTGCTGAAAATGCAGGAAGCAATTTACTACCCGATAAATCCAAAGATCAGTACGAAAAACGGTATATTAAGTATCTTGTTTTTATGATTTTTGACAGTTGTCAAAATCAATGAAAATGTTACCAATCTAGTGGAAAAAAAAATTCCTACTATTTTACTTTTCAGCACTAGTTACGAAATGCGCACATTTCGATACAGTAGCGAGTTTAATAATAGCGCTATTATTGACGCAAAATAGAAAAATAAAAATAAACCATCTAGTACACGCGTAAAAAACTTTCTAAGTTATTCTCTCAAGGGTAAGAACGGCTAAAAATGCCGAATTTTATTAGTCCCTCAATTTGAGTTAATACCTACAAATATAATAGTCGCAAATTCCAATATTTGTGAACATATTGCTATAAAATATAAAATTAGACCTTATGTATGTACTGCTAAAATGTTAAGAACAAAAAAAAAGTAACCGTAATCGGTTTTAAATTCATTATTTACTGCAATTTAAAAATATAAAAAGAAATAAATTAACTGTATGATAATATCAACCATCTGGAACTAATTGTTATTGTTTTTATTTAAATAGAAATATTAAAACTCTTTCCGCTTTTCAGATATTATTGCAGCAGTAAAAATATACGAAAAATACGTCCCAAAAAAAGAGAATAATGAGAAAAGTCTCAATTTCTTCGCGTAAAAAATTATTAAAAATCTTACATCATTTATATTATTATCAATATTAAATCATTTTATAAACCATATAAATGAAATGATGAATTTAAAACATTAATTTTCAAATACATAACCTTTATTGTCAATTGTCAAAAATATGGACATATTAGACGCGATCGAATGTAAAAAAATTAAGTTCTGCTACATTGATGAAAAAGGGGATATCCAATTGAAAAAAAACCATATCTATATGTTTCAAGTGCAGGGACAATTAGAAATTGCGGATCGTCAAATTTGCTATTTTATTGTTTATACTAGAAAAGATCTTAAATATTGCGTTGTGAAACGAGATAATGCGTTTTGGGATAACATGGAAGGTATTTTGAGTAAATTTTATTTTAATGCTGTAGTGCCAGAAATAATCGATTCTCGTTTTAATCGCGGTCAACCATTGAGGCCAATACTCAAACAGGACTTATAAAATATTTAACTGCTTTATGGTTTTTACTGTTAGGTCGCCTATTGTTGTTACTGTCGTAGTTTTCGCCCCTGTTGTATTTTTTAAGTGATGGAGGATTTCTTTATAATCAAATTACAGATCGTTACGCGTTGGAAGGGCTCTTGCCTGTTATCTGTTGAATTTTACATTGTCTATATGTTAATTGATAAGCTTATCAAACCACTAAATATTTGAATCCTATATTGGTTTTCATAGGTTTACACTGAGGTATTCTAAGGTGACAAAAGTGCACTAATTTTGTTTTGTTAATCGTGAACCGAAGACTTCTTTGCTCACCGGCACTCACCACGCTATCAACTACTCTTTGTAGCGCAGTATGTAGGTACTAACATTTCCTGTTGTAATTATCATTGTATATATCTATACCTATCTATATCTATTATTATATTTTATTTGTACTTCTGTTGTGGTATACTAGAATTGAAAGTTATCTTTGGGTGCTTCTGTTTATTTTTCTATAAATATACATTTGCAATTTTATATTAAATTATTTGACGCGGATTTGTTTATATATTAGAATTAGGGTGGGTTGCACCATTCTTTATCAAATTCTATGTCAGTTGACATTATGTCAAAATTTAACAACGTCGTAATTTTTTTTGCGTTGTGCCATTTTAAATATTTAAATTTAACACTGCTGTCAACTAAATTCACTGTTAACTAAATTTGACAGAGAGTTTAGTGATTTTTAAGAGAAACTGGGGTTTATGTTGGTTACATTGTAACAAACTTAACCTTAAATTATTTAAAATATAAAAAGATAAAAGTTCGTTATATTTGAATTTGTGTGTATTGGAAAAATAAAAATATTTAAAATGGAAAAGAAAGAACGTGGAAGAAATTTTTTAGAAAAAGAAAAAATAATTTTGTTGAATATTATAAAAGAGTAAGTAATAAATTAATAATAAGATAATTATCAAATATCTATTATATATATAAAAATGGTGTAAAAAATGTATAGTAATTCATAAAATGAGAACGGCTGGGCCGATTTCTGTAAAATTTTTTGTCAGTTGTTCGTATTTTCGAGGAGAAGGTTTTTACGGAAGAAAATTTTGGAAAATCTCTCCGCAAAAGTCGGAAAATTGGAAAAATCGAAAGTTTTCATTCAAAATCCGAGTTGACTTAGACTTTGCGCAATCTGACAGGTGTCATTTTGGCATTGTAATTTTTTACAGTAAATGTGCTATTTTTCTTGCTGCGAGTTTTGTGTATTGTTAAACTGATTCCGGATAGTCGTAAATTACGCATTCACGTAAAATTGGGGCGAGGCAAAGTTCGCCGGGTCCGCTAGTTTATATTAAAATTTTTATTACACCCAACAACATACCAACACACTCTCGAACATATCCAAGAAATACATAAAAATCTTGTTAAAATTTCTGTCCTTGTCCAGTTTCCTATAATAATCCGATTTCAGATATGAAAATATAATTGAAAATAAATCGACCGACACAATTAATTTGAAAAAAAGAGCAGAAACATGGCATAAAATATGCGAGAAATATAATTGTTTATCAGAAACTGGTATAAGGGGGGTAAAACAATTAAAACTGTTATACCAAAATTTAAAGAGAGATTCGAGAAAAATGAAGGCAGAAGATAATGTAAGTATCTATTATATACAGTCTGTATAGATGTATCTATTATATACAGCCTGTATAGATGTATCTGTTATATAAGATTACTAAATCATATATTAAAAATATGTTATTCTTTATTTTAGAAACATCAGTATTTACAAACAAAGGCAGCAGTACAGGAGGCTAGACAAGCTGCTAATTTTGATAAGGTAATGTTTAATTATAATTGATACTTACATGGTATACAAATAGATAAATCTCTTATAGAATGAGCAATTAAAAACTGGTGGAGGCACGTTTAAACCCAGAATGACGGCACAAGAGGCATTGACATTGTCTATAATTGATAAACAAATTGAACCAGATGTCAATTGGTTTGATAGTGCTACAGAATATTATGGTAAGCGAGAACATTACATATTTATTTACTTATTTACTGTATCTATATTCTAGCAGGTCTATCAACAAATGTAGAGGCTTCTTTGGTTGAGTCAACGAATGCATGCAGTAAGTATATGTATAAAGTTTAGTACTTGAAAACTCCACAAAAACAATTGTTAAAAAGTTTAAATATTAACTATTTTCGAGGTTGCATTTGTTTGTAAAAAAATTATTTAAAGTGTGAATTTTTCACTTAGTAATATCGAAGTAAATTTTACATTAATTCTAGGTAATTGTTTCTTTACATTTGATGATAATTCGATAATTCTGTATAACTGATAGTAAATAATAAATCAATTTCAATATTATCAAATATTTTAGCACCAAGTGAACAACCAAGACAACCAAGCACCAGCCAAGTTGCCTCTCCACCTCCTGTACATCCTGCAAGAAAACGAAAACGTGCTCCTTACAAAATCTTAAATCCACGTAATAAATATTGGTTGGAAATTTTAAAATTAACGAAGACGTATTTTAAGTATGAAATACGAAATAAAAACATAGAATACAGAAATTTATTATTAGAAAATAAAATAAAAAAATTACAATTAAAAAAACTACAACAAAATTAATAAATTATAATGGAAAACAAAATGATTTTAATTTCTCATGGTGAATACCGTTTGAATGAGTGCACTACGTACTGATGTGTTCACATCTCTAGCTCTTTCATTAGGAGGGTCTCCTACCATTGGCTGATCGTTGGCTAGCAGGTCGCAATTGTCATCATTATTGTTTATTGATATGTTATGTAATACACAACATGCAACGATTGTCACTAGCACTCGTTCTTTTTTAAGGGACAATTTTTGTCCCAAACAAGGAAACCTTCTTTTTAAAATACCAAATGTTCTTTCGATGGTATTTCTAGTACTAGCATGTGCTTTATTATACGCACGTTCACCTTGTGTTTGTGGGTGAAGTAATGGTGTCAGAAGAAAATTTCTGCAACCGTAGCCATTGTCACCCAACAAATAATCATTTTCAAATTCACCACTTTCGAAATCAGCACATAACGGACTATTATTAAATATTGTACTGTCATGTACTGAACCTGGCCAACGAGCGACTACATGTCGAATTCTTAAAGATGCATCGCATACCATTTGTACGTTATATGAATAATACTGTTTCCTATTTCTATAAAGTTCAGCCCGAGGCCCTCCAGGTGACTTAATTTGTACGTGTGTACAGTCTATGGCCCCTAGAGTAAGGCATTTGAAATAGTATAAAAGTGAGATTATAAATTAATTTTAATACCTATAACACCAGGAAAACCGCTTATTCTAAAAAAATCTCTTTTTACAATGGCCCTTTCTTCTCGCCCGGGAAATTTAATTTCTCTGGATGCTAGTCGAGCGAACTCTTTGGTAACACGAAATATGGTTCGACAAACAGTGCTTTTATGGATGTTTATTAGATCCCCTATCACTTGTTGGAAAGATCCAGTTGCAAAAAAACGCAACGTTATTAATATCTGCATTGTAGCAGACAACGGGTGGTTTCTCTGGTTGATATATTTCAGTTTATCGCTCATTAATTCGACAAATTGAGTTACTGTTTGTTTTGAAAAACGATATCTGATTTTGAAGTTGTAATCATCGAATTTATCAAAAATATTCTCCCTTGGTAAGAATCTTCTAGGGCGGGGTATTTGATATTCTTCTTCAGAATCTTCCGACGAACTCAAAAACGGTTCAAATAACATCATGATGAAAACGAAATGAAAATTTGAAAATAAGTTGTTTAAATAATATAGGTATAATTAGTGGAATCAATGAAAATATTGAAAAATTCTTATGAAAATTATATTAAAACACATAAATCGAATTCGTTGTCAAAATTTAACTGAACCTTGAAGCACTGTTAATTTGACAATACGTTTGACATCAGAATTTGTCTAATTTTTTATTGGTGCAACGATTTTATCATTTGACAGCGGATTTAACAACGTCAATCAAATTTAACAGCATATTAAATTAACACAGTGTCAAATTGCTATGATGCAACAGAAAAGTCAATTTAGTACGTTGTCAAAGCTTTGACACTGTGTCAAATATTTGACAAAGAATGGTGCAACCCACCCTTAGTGTTCTTATTTCATTAATGTGTAAAGTGGACTAGGCCTATTGGGGATACCACATTAAAAAAAGCGCGCCTGATGCTTTACCCCCTGGGTGGTGTGGAAAAAAGTACGAAGCAGTTCTCTATCCAAAATATTTACTTCTGGCTACAGGTCGTCATCAAATGTGTAAGTATAGGATAAACAAAAAATCAATTAATTCCTCTAACAATTAATTAGTTAATTAATGAAATAATTATTTATTTTTTTAATAAGTATTATACACTCTTAGACGCTGCTATTCACTTTCTTATGTATTGATTTGAAATATTTTTAAAACCATCTGTTATTCGGTTTTGTTAAAATTTTACGACATTTTATAGCTCTCATTTCAAAGAAGCCAACTGTTATTCGATTTCACGCTGCGGTTTTTGCCTATCATAAATCATCCCTATACCAGTTCAGGGAAAATTTTCTCGTATAATGGGTTGCATAGATATACGTAACTTTAAATGGAAATTAATGGAAAACTGTTCACTTTAAACGAATACCGTCTTTTCAGTATTGTAGATTATACCTTTATCTTTCAATTGGTAACTAATTTTACCAGATCCTATAGATAATCTCTCAGATACACAAAATGATCAATAAAAGGAAATCCAAAAGGAAATTCGGAAAACCGTCTAGCAGTTTCCAAGATTGGAACATAACGCATCGATTAGTATATCAAGACAGTCTTCAACTGCTTCCGTAAAGCCGCAATGTAGTATGCCGTTTTATATGTGTTACATATTGAGTATCCTAGAGCCTTAAGAGTAGCAGAACACTTATTATTTGAAAAATTTTAGGTAATTCCTGGTCCTACCAACAAGTGGATCACTCGCTCGTCAGGAGGGCCGTTTTAGCGGATGACGACGCAGTTCTTCCGCGAACCAGTTGTTGGCGGATAACGACGGAATTATTCTGGGAACCATTACTACTCGGCCTGAACGAGTATTTCCGACGTTTGGCGGAATAGATGATTGTTATTAGCTGATAAAATTTAGAAGATTAACGTATTGTTTTGATAATTGGAATTACACATATTATTTAAATAAACATTAATTAATTGATTGATTGATTTCTTGTCAATAAATTTCATTTGTCTTTTAACAGTCCCTACCTATAACAATTGTCTAATCTAATGAGATCTCTTGGAGTTTGACAATTTTTATCCTGGAATTCTAGAAGTAGATAGGAAGTTAGATAATTTTCGTTCTAAAATTTGAAAAGTAGATTGAATAATTAAGTTATATGGGGTGGGTTGCACCATTCTTTGTCAAATATTTGACACAGTGTCAAAGCTTTGACAACGTACTAAATTGACTTTTCTGTTGCATCGTAGCAATTTGACACTGTGTTAATTTAATACGCTGTTAAATTTGATTGACGTTGTTAAATCCGCTGTTAAATGATAAAATCGTTGCACCAATAAAAAATTAGACAAATTCTGATGTCAAACGTATTGTCAAATTAACAGTGCTTCGAGGTTCAGTTAAATTTTGACAACGAATTCGATTTATGTGTTTTAATATAATTTTCATAAGAATTTTTCAATATTTTCATTGATTCCACTAATTATACCTATATTATTTAAACAACTTATTTTCAAATTTTCATTTCGTTTTCATCATGATGTTATTTGAACCGTTTTTGAGTTCGTCGGAAGATTCTGAAGAAGAATATCAAATACCCCGCCCTAGAAGATTCTTACCAAGGGAGAATATTTTTGATAAATTCGATGATTACAACTTCAAAATCAGATATCGTTTTTCAAAACAAACAGTAACTCAATTTGTCGAATTAATGAGAGATAAACTGAAATATATCAACCAGAGAAACCACCCGTTGTCTGCTACAATGCAGATATTAATAACGTTGCGTTTTTTTGCAACTGGATCTTTCCAACAAGTGATAGGGTATCTAATAAACATCCATAAAAGCACTGTTTGTCGTACCATATTTCGTGTTACCAAAGAGTTCGCTCGACTAGCATCCAGAGAAATTAAATTTCCCGGGCGAGAAGAAAGGGCCATTGTAAAAGAAGATCTTTTTAGAATAAGCGGTTTTCTTGGTGTTATAGGTATTAAAATTAATTTATAATCTCACTTTTATACTATTTCAAATGCCTTACTCTAGGGGCCATAGACTGTACACACGTACAAATTAAGTCACCTGGACAGCCTCGGGCTGAACTTTATAGAAATAGGAAACAGTATTATTCATATAACGTACAAATGGTATGCGATGCATCTTTAAGAATTCGACCTGTAGTCGCTCGTTGGCCAGGTTCAGTAGATGGCACACGAAGTATAGTATCTATACTCCGTGAGATGACAGTACAATATTTAATAATAGTTCCTTATCTGCTGATTTCCAAAGTGGTGAATTTTTATATTTTAAATAATTTAAGGTTAAGTTTATTACAATGTAACAAACATAAACCCTAGTTTCTTTTAAAAATCACTAAACTCTCTGTCAAATTTAGTTAGCAGTGAATTTAGTTGACAGTAGTGTTAAATTTAAATATTTAAAATGGCGCAACGCAAAAAATTTACGACGTTGTTAGATTTTGACATAATGTCAACTGACATAGAATTTGACATAGAATGGTGCAACCCACCCATGGAGTATCATTTATTTATGAAATTGTTCGAGGCATATGAAGCATATTCTTCGACTGAAAATAGGTACATAAAAACGATTTTAGAAAAAAAAAGTGGAGTTAAGACAATTTAATAATTAGAGCGCCGAATTGATAATTGCGAGTAATTAACAATTAATTAGATCTTAATGTTCAGAATTGTGATGGGGGCAATTGTATTCAAATTTACCGCCACCTGTGTAACGTTCGTTGCCAGGTGGTTGTTGTTCTAGTGAGCGTTCGACGCTCGACCTAGTTTATAAAAGGAGGGGGACTATCCCTACTCGATCTCTTTTTTAATTGAACGGCAAGGTGGAAACACCGAATTGTTTTGTGTAACGACGAAACATTGTTTAATAAAATCGAAGTTTTACTTAACCGTTTTTTAAGAATTAGTTGAGATACGCAAAACTATTAGCTAGCGCCTCACGTATTCGACACTTAATTTTCAATTGTCCAACAATTTAATTTTGCCAAACATTGGAACTTCCACTTCATGAAATCGATGATATTTTTGTCCAGGTGGCGGAAAACTTTGAAATTACACGCTTGCTGAAATGGATATCGTTTTCATGAGATGTACAATTACATCTTTTGGATTCGACATACAGTGGTGGAAAAAATAATAGGTGTAAATACAACTCAAGTATAAATGTTCATTCGTTTAAAGAAACTTTTCAACGATCTTAACGCCCCCTGGTGTTTCATCATGATTCGTAATTTGACAATTGCGAAACGTACCTTTCTTACCAATATTCACAATTTTTGTCTTTGATTTATACAGAAATTGCAAGCGATCGGTATTGTGTGTGGAAAAATTAATAGGTGTAGTTACATTACATCAACTTATTTAACATAGAAAATTTCAGGTAATTTTTTACATTTCTAATTTCTTGATATATTTCAATAAGTATTAGATGTGAACTTTTTATTTTTATGAAGAAATCATGGGTCGGCTCACATGAAAAAAGAAGTCAAATTAAAAGGCTACGCTCTGAGGGAAAGACCTACAAAATAATAGTTCAAACAATAGGATGCTCGGAAAATATGGTCACAAATGCCTTAAAACCTCAAAAGGAAAGAGAAACTAGGGAAAGAAAACGAAAAACTACAGAAAGGGAAGATCGACAGGTGGTTAAAATGGCAAAGGTGGATCCGTTCGTCACATCTACGGCATTAATAAAAAAATTGAACTTGAATATCACAACAAGAACAATTCGCAACAGATTGATAGATGCTCACCTTCGTGCACTAGCCGGCAGAAAGACCCCATTCGTTTCAAAAAAGAATTTGAAAGCAGGAAAAACGTTTGCAGCAAAATAATTTAACCCTAGAGAGATAACCTACGTCTGAGAGACGTATGCCTTTTTAATTTTTCGCTCTCCCTCTCTCGAATGTTTTTGCAACACGTTGCTGTTTTTATTTTTCTCAGTCGTCTGCAGTAGCTTGCCGATAGCGGTTATTTTGTTGTGGTAAGTTCTATACTCTTTGAGTTTTGACGATCGCATACGTCTCGGAGACGTATGGTTAGCTTTTGTGTGACTTTTACACTCAATTTGAATAAATTTGTTTTGATCGTGATTTCGTTTTTTTATTAGTTCAACCAAGAACAATGGCCCGAAATGGATGCTTAAATGACACAGAAATAAGTGCGTATTTGCAAGGTTTATCGGACGATTCGGAATCATCTGATAACAGTGAAACAGAAAATGAATTATTTGAAGATGATGTTCAGAGCGATGTCGAAGATGAGGAAATCGCCAGTGAAGATCCTGATATCAACACAGCTTTATTGCAGGACCAATTTACAGGATCTCCCAATTGTGATTCTTCTTCAGATAGCCGTATTCTTACGTTCTCTGAACCTACTATTAGAAGCAAAAGTAAGTATTGCTGGACAACGTCGAAAGGTAAAAACGGTGGCAGAGTTTCTTTATCCAACATTGTTCGAACGGCAAGAGGTCCTACTAGACAATGTAAATCATTTCTTGAGCCCCTTTCCTGCTTCAATGCATTTTTTACCGACGAAATTATTCTGGAAATTGTAAAATGGACAAATGTGGAAATATCCCTGAAACGTAAAGATGGAATGACGACAGCAACTTATAGGGATACAAGTGAATACGAACTCCGCGCCCTGATTGGAATTCTCGCTTTGACAGCTGCGTTAAAAGATAACCATCTGGCAACTGATGAAATATTTGATAATACCTACAGTGGAACGCTATATACTTCGGCTATGAGTCGCGATAGGTTTAAATTTTTGATTCGATGCCTGCGAATGGATGACAAAGTATTGCGACCTTCTCTTCAACCTAATGACCGGTTTTTGCCTATCAGAAAAGTGTGGGATATGTTCATTGAACAATGCCAAACCAGTTACACACCGGGGTCGCATACCACAATTGACGAGCAGTTGCTGGGTTTTCGTGGCCGATGTCCATTTAAGATGTACATTCCCAATAAACCAAATAAATATGGGATCAAAATTGTAATGATTTGCGACAGTGCCACAAAATATATGTTCAATGCCATTCCATACCTAGGCAAATCGAGTAATACTACCAACGTCCCTTTGGGGGAATATTACGTGAAGGAATTATCCAAACCAATACATGGGACTTCTCGCAATATTACTTGTGACAACTGGTTTACGTCAGTTCCACTGGCAAAGAATTTGTTAAAAGAGCCGTACAAATTGACTTTGGTGGGAACTATAAGGTCCAATAAACGTGAAATTCCGGAATTAATGAAAAATTCACGATCGCGAGAGATTGGAACTATAGTGGAATTTATTTAAAAATACTACAAAACCATAAAACTATTGCCGATTCATTTCTACACATTGAAAGGACCTATATAGGGATTTCGCCCAACCCCTCTGGTTTCTTTCTCTTTTTTTCACATTACAATGTTGAGATGGTGAGATTGTCAACTTTACCAGTTGTCACACCCTTTGCAAAATAGATACAGCCCATGCCAGAGGTCCCAAACAATGAAAGTAAACATTCTTCAAAAAAATACTACTTTCATTCTTTGAAATCTTCTGTAATACGAGATTTCTACTAAGTTCCAAGAAGATAGTCAAAAAAGAAATGAGTTTGAGAACCACTGGTTTGCCTTTAAAAGTATCCCACTTGCGACCCAACCATGTGGATTGTGTTCTCTCACTTTAATCATAAGACTCTATTGAACAGAAAAAGAAGCATAACACAAAACGTGTATTTGGAATGAATTTGATGAGGGAGTAGTTACGTCTCTCTTGCACTTTATGACATTGTAGTATTTTTAAATAAATTCCACTATATGTTCATGCTCTCATCCTGCAATGAAAAAGGCACTATCGATGAAAGTAGTGGTAAGCCAGACATGATTTTGTATTATAACAAAACAAAAGGAGGAGTCGACACGCTCGACCAAATGTGTTCAATAATGTCGTGCTCAAGGAAAACTAACCGTTGGCCTATGGCAATATTTTACGGACTGCTCAACATAGCTTTTGTAAATTCATACGTTATTTATTGCCACAACCTGCAGTCTCGAAACCAAAAACCATCTAGTCGAAGAAACTATATGAAAACTTTATCTAGTTCGTTGACATCGCCATGGATGGAAAAGCGCTTGGAGGCTCCTAGTTTGAGTAACGCTTTGAAGCGAAATATAAAAAATGCATTGCCTCAACAGGTTGAAAGAGACAATAATGGAGGCAGAGAAGAACCTGAACCAAAGAAAAAAAGATACTGTTCCTATTGCCCCTCAAAAATAAGGCGTATGTCTAAAATGGTGTGTGTAAAATGTACTAAGCCTATATGCGGGGAACATAAAAATGAAGTGTGCAAAACTTGTACCTGATTTGACCATACTTAATATTTTTTTTTATTTATCATAAATGTTATAACTAAATAAGCTTAAAAAGCGAAAGAAATGTGTTCATTTTAGTTTTTAAGAAAACAGCAGTTCCTTTTACAAAATACTTGGATTTTTTTGTTTATTTTATAAGAATACTGAAAATGTGATTTTTTTTTACATAATAAAAAAAAGTTTCTCCAAAAATGCATTTAAATAATAAGGAAATATATAAAGAATCCATATCAGTACAAAAAGGTAAAAAATATTTCCAAAAATATTGTCACCATAAAGAAAAACTATGATACGTCCCACAGACGTATGGTTATCTTCCCCGTAACTTCCAATAGGGTTATCTCTCTAGGGTTAAGCAATACAACAAAAATGGTATTGAAGTATTTAAAAATTTCCTATGGAGCGATGAAATAAAAATTAACTTGTTTGGAGCTGATAGTAGACACTATGTTAGACGTCCAGCAGGCAACGAATTCAATCCCAAATACACAAAGAAAACAGTTAAGTATGGTGGAGGAAATATTATGATACGGGGATGTTTTTCTTGGCATGGTGTAGGTCCGTTATTCTGGATAGAAGGTATACTAACATAGCAAACATACACTGAAATAATGGAAAATATAATGCTTCCTTATGCGGAGGATAATATGCCATTACGATGGAAATATCAACACGACAACGACCCGAAACACACCTCAAAGACGGCGAAATCCTGGTTTGAAAAAAATAACATCACTGTTCTGGACTGGCCAGTACAGTCACCAGATTTAAACCCGATAGAGAACCTGTGGAATGAATTGATAAAGCAGCTAGCTAATAAAAACTGTAGGAACAAACAGGAATTATGAAATGAAATGCAATTAGCTTGGGAACAAATACATGTTAGAGCATGCCAAAAGCTTATCGAGTCCATGCCACGAAGATGTTAAGAAGTGTTAAAAAACAACGGACATGCTACTAAATATTAATGTAATATTCATATTGAGTGATTTTAAGTAGATAATATTGAATTCAGAAGACGTTTTAGTTAATAGTTGAAAGATACACCTATTATTTTTTCCATGCCTAAAAGGCTGAACTTATGTAATTTTTAATTATACGTAAGTATAATCAGCTGTTCCAATTTTTAAAATAATTTCCTACCAGAATAAACGAAAAGATAAAAAATAAATACAAAATACATATACGTACGTGCGTTTCGTCGTGGTCTTTCTTTGGCTTTAATTATTAGAAATTGCATTATTTTTATACCAAATTTAATTGATGAAGGTGTTTAAAGGTCGTGTAACGTGTTGTTGGAAGGAATTCACCCAGTAAGGTATAATAAAAGCGTAAATTCATCTGTTTCAGTTTAACATAACATAACCACAAAATTTGTTGTTGGAGTCGATAATACCTATTTAATTTACGAACAATTAATTATTTATTTTTGTAATCATGCCTAGTAGATGTTGCGTTACTGGCTGTAATAGTAATTATGATTCGGCTTTAAAAACAACACAAAATCATCGCGGTATAAGTGTGTATAAATTTCCCAAAAACGATGACCGAAAGCAAGCATGGTTGAAAGCAATCCCACGGAAAAATTTTACACCTTCGTCTTCAAGTGTAGTTTGCCAATTACATTTCAATAGTAACGACATAATATTGTCTGACAACCATTTACAACCCGATGGGACCATTGAAGTGCTTCCTCTAAGCCGACCGCGGTTGAAAGACACAGCTGTTCCCAGTATTTTTCCAAATTTACCCTCATATTTATCAAAAGTAGCAACCACTGTAAGAAGTGATCCAGAATCCAGACGGGAATCTGTTTTAAAAAGACAAAATGAGGATATCGAAGCTTTTATGAGGTCAGATATAATAAAAAGCTTTGATGATTTAATAAATAGTTTTTCAACCAAATTAGATTTATCTGGATGGGAATTTAAAATTGTTAATAATGGGATTTATTTTTTTACATTAGATTATAGTGAATCATTGACTATAAATTCATCAATCCATATTTGTAACAGTCTTCAAGTAAGTGTCTTTATCAAAACAGAAAAACTAACTCCCATTGATTTAAAATGGGTTTTGCCTTTTGATCTTAAAGTTTCTAGGTGGTCTCAATTGATAAATTTGTTAGCTCGTTACAGAGATTCATATGATTTGGTTTCTCCACCTGTTCTACATTTGTTAAAAAGCGGGTTAAATTCATTAACGTCAGCTCAAGAACAAGCCATAGAACAAAATTTTGAACAAATAAAACAGCTAGAAATCATTGTTGATCAGTTACGACAAATTATAAATCTAAAACCTAAGTATTCTTCTTCTACAGTAATTATGGCCTTTATTTTATATTCGCAATCACCTTCATGCTACGAGTTAATTCGAACTTTTTTAAAGTTACCTCATAAAAGATATTTACAATCATTATCTTCATCATTCCAAATTTCAGCAACTTCTGATTCTAGCAATAAAAATTATCTTTTAAATGTGGCCAAACCTTTGATGTCCTTAGAACGAGTTGTCGTGTTGTTAATAGACGAAATTTATATTAACGCTCAGTTAAATTATAGATCTAAAAGTATAATAGGTTCTGCTGCCAATAAAACATCTGACGAATTGGCTAAAACTGTTTTGACATATATGATTAGTTCAGCTTTTGGAAATATAAAAGAAGTTGTTAAATTTGTACCGGTACTAAATATCAAAGGTCCAGAGGTAGCTGTAATAACAAGTCAGGTAATAAAATTTGTACAAAATTGTGGTTTTGAAGTACTATGCGTCGTAACCGATAATCATTCCATTAATAGACTCATGTTTAAAAGTCTTTCAAACTCTTTTGAAATTCCAAATCCGGACAACCATGAAAAAAAAATCTTTTTAACTTTTGACATCGTCCACATTTTTAAAAACATTTGGAAGAATTGGCTCAATTTAAAAAATGTAGACCAGACTTTTGTTTTTTGTGATTGGGAAGATTTGGAAACATTAAGATATGCAAAATTTCAAAATATTAGGGATATTTATCACCAAGAACAAAATTCTCTCATTAAACAAGCTTTCAAACTTTGTTATAAATCAGTTTATCCTTCTGTTTTGGAAAGACAAAAAGTCATTTTAGCCGACAACGTATTTCATCATTCAACAATTGCTTGCTTGAAGTCTAAAACAATGCATGATACAGCTCAGTTTACAGAAATCGTTAGAAAATGGTGGGATATTGTTAACAACACATCAACCATTAAAGGAAAGCTGAAACGAAATGAATGGTGCACCCCTTTTGAGAAATTTAGTGTAGATGATGCAAAATTAGGGTTTTTGAAAAAATTTGTAATTTGGTTAGATAAATGGCACAGTTTAAATGAATTTAATGGAAAATTAACCAAAGAAACGTACCAGGCTTTACGTCAAAGTACTTTAGTTTTAATTTCGATAGTTGCTTATAGTTTTCAAAATTACACAGAATTACAGTACATATTGGGTGGGAAATTCAGTACTGATAATTTAGAGAAACGTTTTGGGTTATATCGATCTCTCTCAGGATGTAATTATAATGTATCTTATGATGACATACTGGGAGCTGAGAAGAAAATTAGAGTAAAAAAAATTTTTAAAAAATTGGAAGGAACTTTTTCATATGCTGAATTGAAACAAAAAATTGATACAGAGGAAAATGACAACGAGCATAACAATTACGTTGAGGGCGAGTTTAAAGAAACTCAAAATTTTATGTCTATATTAACAGAAACAAATTATCTCCAAAGTTGCGAAATTGATTATTCGGCAAAAGTATATGTTTGTGGGTATGCAGCACATTCCGTTTCCAAAAAATTAAACTGTTATGACTGTATTTCTTTAATTAAGGCAGAAAAAGGTGAATGCATAGGTGACACATACTTTGATGATCTCCAGAGAAATGGTTTATCGACTCCAACTGATCCAGTAATGTTTGTTTTTGTACATATGTGTTCAATTTTGGAATATATTTTAAACGACGAAACGCATTTATCTAAATTTTTACATTGTGTAGAGCAAAAGAACATTTTATGTAAATTAACAGTACTTAGTATTGAATCAGATCACTACTATCGAGATTTTATGGAAATTTGTCATTGTAACAAGAATTATAAATATTTGCTAAATTCCCTTCTGTCCATTTTTGCAAACATTTGCCTAAACAATTATGTTAAAAATAAAAAGAATCTAGCAGCTACCAAAGAAAAAACAAAAACAAATCGAAATGACCCGGTTAAAAATGCGAAGACGAGAAAATTAAACACCTTCAAATAATGTGGTGAATTCCTTCATTTAGACAGTAGATATTTGCTTTTAAAGTATATTGTTGTTGTTTTTTAAAGAGTTTATTTTTATTTCGTGCAGAATTTATTTTTATTTTATTTTGAAGAATTTATTTTTATTTTGTTTTGAAGAATTTATTTTGTTTTGTAGAATTTCTTCTTATTTTGTTTTTTATCTTGAATTACTTTTACCTCTTCTGTTTACTGTACCTTCTCTTTCATTACGTAGCTAAAATTCTGAGCTTTCACGTATCTTTAATTTTCAATTCAGTAGTTTTTGAGTTAAAAGTTCAGAACTTTTGGTACGTTATTTATTTTGTTTGCATGTCGGCATGAGATAGCCCTACACCTTCACGTGGTTCATGCTGTGCGAAAAATTCAATTGTCAATATATTTGATTAAGACTGTTTCATTATTTCTGAAAAACAATTGAATTTTTTAACCAAGTAGGGTTTACCTTTCAAATTAAATATTTATAAATAAAAGAGGTGCTTCTTGTTATTTCCGCATCCCGTTTAATGATAATTTGGTAGGTATGCAGCATTATTTTAAATTGTCAACGTACGTATTGAACTTTTAATATTAGTCTCTTTAGTAATCTCAAAGACATGGCAGTTTATCATCATTATTAAGGGAAACGTTAAATTGCAAATAAAAATGTCAATAATCACTTCATAAAGATTGCCAATTTGTAGCAAGAAATGCCCGCGGTCAGACCGGCTGCATCGGTCCGCTAGTAGAGAGAAGTGCGACGTTGCCTTTTTCTCAGCACGGCTAGTTATTTGACGTTGGCTACGATTACACCTATTATTTCTTCCTCCACTGTATATAAGTTACATAACTCCAATTTTAATATAGAAAATATAATTAACAAATATTCTTTTGCAATGTAATATTAATGTCGCTGACATTGTATTTTCCGGTGGAATTTCAAAATAATCAATTTTTTTAGAAAGACAAAACAACGACTAAAATCAATCTGTAATTACCAGCCAAAGAAAGACCTTTTTTTGACTAATAAAGTTCTAAAACTTACAACAAAAATTAAAATTTAAGTTGTATATAGGAGAGGGTGAGGCACATCGGACCCCCTCCAAAATTTGATCAAAAATTTTTTGTTTTTTCATAAATTATTATAAATTCAATAAATTTACAAAATTTTAAGCCATTTTTGCGATACTTGGGGCATACTAGACCACCCAAAAAAATTATATCCTCAGGAAAAGTAACCATGCAAAACAATTTATACCAAATTTGCTGGTTGAACGTGAATTTTCAAATGTCAAATGTGCAACTGCACGCTCCAAAAATCCCCAACTATGTGGTATGATGTTTGGAAAATTTACGAAATGACATTCTAATTCATTATAAAAATTATTTTGAAAGTCACAAAAGTTCTTAAAAAAGCCAAACGTACAAAACAATCGTAATAATATAAAATTTTGAGGTTACAAAAAAATATGTAAACAAACTCTTAGGGACTTTTGGAGCGTGCAGTTGCACATTTGAAGTTTGAAAATTCACGTTCAACCATCAAATTTGGTATATAAACGAAATTATTTTTTATTAAAATTAGACATCACAATGATAACAGATATATTATTCATCAGAATAATCTGTATCAAAAAAGGAGAATTTTTAATCTTCTTAAAAATAAAATTGTAACACGCAACCACCAATACCCAAGCTTTCCCAAGCGGCCACCAGAATAGCGCCACCGTCACCCACCCCGTACGACCAGGAACTACCCTCACTCGACCACCCTCTCCCACGCAACGGAACCACCGACCAATCAGAAGGAACAGCCCTAAATATAAGCGCCCGCCGAACCGAGGAAAAGGCAGACTGACTAGTTCCTTCCTTGGCCTAGGATCTGCTCCCGTGGGGACGTTTCTAGCCTTAAGAAGTCTAATCAGCGGTCCAGTACGACATCTGCTCCCGTGGGGACGGATAAGCTACCAAATGTAATTGTACTGAGTTAATCGAAATCACATTGGACAAAGTGTAATTGTACTGAGTTAATCGTAATCACATTGGACAAAGTGCAATTGTACTGAGTTAATCGTAATCACATTGGACAAAGTGTAATTGTACTGAGTTAATCGTATTGTATTGAATAAAGAAAGGACAAAGTTACCGTGTGTACTTGTTGTGAAGTTTCACTTTCAGCCACCCGTAACAAAATTAAATAAAAATAAATACAAGGAGTGGAGTTTCATTTAATTCAATATTTGTGTATTTTTAAAAAATGGTCAGTCGTGTCCCAGAAAAAGAAAAAAAAGAGTTTATTTGTTAGTAGAGAGGTCACAAAAAGTAATTACCGGCTTATGGGGCCGTAAGAAATTAATATTTAATTATTGTTATGATCATTCGAAAATTCGAGTTACGATCCTTCTACCTGAAAAAGGAGCCTTGGTGACAGCGTGGCGCGAATACACAACAATCTTAATTAGACATGGGCGATATTTCTCGATATTTGTATGTCCAAAACCGATATTTTAATATCGTAATACAAAATTTCCAATATCGATATTTCGAAAAAATATAGGATATCAGATTTTTTTTAAATATTAACATTTGTAAAATAAAAAAACGTGGAACGTCTTGACAAGAACGTTTTTCAACTTAAGCAAAATCAGCCGAATTTGATCGTTTCTAGAAAACAAACGTACGGAATTTTTTCTTACAACTTCTTTGTTCTATACATCTGCTTGCAGATAATATTATGTATATGCGATTTAATTTGAAGTTTATTTTTACGTATAATATCGATTGCATATATGTAGAAAGTCAAAGCGAGTACAGATCAGTTTTCGAGCTTTTTTTTGTGCAGCTTGGTCCTTGATCGATGGATTGTGAGGTTTTTTTTTGTAATATGTAGTAAATGTGATATTTGACATTTGTAGAAACTGCTTAGCAAAATTTCGGTAGACAATTTCTTGTTTTAATTTTTGACGTCACTAGAAAATTATCGATATCAGCTAAATATCGATATTTTTGCTTCCGATATTATCGGTTATCCATATACATTGAGAAATAAAATATCGATATTCAATATCAAACCCTCTGTTCGATATTCCATCCCTAATGTTAATTAATAGATACTAGAAAAGTATTCGAGAATAATTGTGCAAGAAATAAATATTTGGCAACGTTGCACTTTTCTTAAGTGCAACAAAAATAATTGCAACACTTAATTTTCAATAATAGATTTGTAAAATACCACAAAATAAATATAATATTCTACTAAATATTATTATAAATAAAACTTACCAACCAAAATATTTCCAATTCGATGACAAGGAACTCGATGGCAATTCAATCCACTTTACACACACCACACTTTCCAAATTGACATGGTCGTCTGATCATAGACGATTTAGCGTTTTAAATGATGTTTAACTAACACTAATTAATTAATTAATAATAACAATGAACAATGAACAAAGAACTTTAGGTTGCTGCCGCGGATACGTCCAGTCGGCAAGACGGTCGTAAAGCAAGAGAGAGATCGTAGTTGTCTAAGGAAGGGACGCG
The DNA here is from genome assembly GCA_021725515.1 of Epicauta chinensis. NCBI lineage: Eukaryota > Metazoa > Arthropoda > Insecta > Coleoptera > Meloidae > Epicauta > Epicauta chinensis. Next base: position 47,604 of record JAEDXX010000339.1, on the reverse strand, counting down.
TAACGATGTGCTATATTTACTCCCGACGTTGCCATGTCGTGGCTGTTGCCAACTGTCGCTTTAACTGACTGGTGTCGTAACATTACTCCCCCTCCAGTGACAACGTTGAGTTGGATTTGTGGAGGTATACTAGGACCATGGGGGTGAAATCAGGATTGGCAGATGAGCAACAGCACTAACCTTGAACAAATGTCAGGGCATATGAGAGCTGATTGGTTGTTTGACCAAAGTGTCAAAATCAAGAAACGACAGAGAGCGCGCGCATTTGCAGCACTGGCATCGCAGAGCTGATTGGCTTGCTATTGAAAGTCCCGCCAAACAACAGTTGGGTTGATTGGTGCTTTTTGTCCATTGTCTTGTCTTGTCAAGTGTCATAGTTGAGTTGATGTAAATTGGTTAAATAAATTGATTCAATTTAATAATGAAATTTTAGTGTTTTTTTCTTTATCAATCTATGGTAAGATAAATTTTTAGAAGAATACAATTATCTAAGAGTTAAATTCTATCTCATTTTATTGTATTTCAGGTTTAAGGCGTGAAAAAATGGATACACCACATTGAAATTGTTATGGCCTGTGTCACATCACAAGCTTTTCTTTGAGAATTGGAATTGATCTGTGCATCACATCGAAAGTCTTAGTGGTATATGACGATTAATTGAACGTAACCTTAGATTAGTTAAAACCATTAATTAAGAATATTTTTATAAAATAGAGCATTCAAGAGCTGAGATTAAGTCTATGCAGTAACAGTTTGAATAATTAACGTTTTTGACACTTTAGTTATTAAATCCCTTTGGTTTAATTGTGCAGAAGAGCTTTAAAAAAGCCTCTAAGACATTGAATAATGATTATTATACAGCAAGAATTTTTCATAGACTTAAGTGCATTGCACGCCTTATTTATTATATTGTACTTTATTTTATAGCCAATGAAGTGATTAACTGAATATATTATGTACATTTTTAGTTTTTGTTTTAATTTGAGTCCTGAAATATCTAATATGTATAAGATAGAGAAGAAAGACAAAGAGAGAAGATGCAAAAATTTCACGCATGCGTAGTTGTGTCATAATGCCACCCAACAAAATGGCGGCTGTTGCCAACGTTTAACATGGGGATTTCATTTCTTATATTTAGTGTTCTGTGACTAGAACCAACGAACAGATGGAGAAGACACACGTGTTCACGCCGTGTTCACGGACAACTTCATGAAAAGCCTGATTTACACTATACGGCCAAATTTCTGTAGTCGAGAATAAGCGATAATGTTTATTGAAATTATTTCTGATATAATAAATGGTAAGTTGAAAAATATTGAAAGAAAAAAACTAACGATATATAGTCCTTTAGCCACTATAGGTATGGCCGTGGCCACTGAAAGGTCGACTCAATTTTCCAACGTCTATTTATGTAATTTGATCGAGTGGTCAAATTTTTTGTTATAAACAATTTAATGGTTTAAACTCAATTGACAGCGAAACTATCGACGATAGATTGAAACTAATTGAAAAATCGTCTTCCTCTCATCAAAATACATAAATAATACCCGAATCATTTTTTAACCCAGTTACTTACGTAGATATAACCTTTTTAAAAAAAAAAAGAATTTTTGACCGTAATATTTTAGTGTAAGCTGTGCGTGCAACTATAAGGAGCGGAATGCTCGTGCGTCTCAATTCAAATAGTCCTTTAGCCACTAATAAACAATTGCAATAGTATTTAAAAACAATACTATTGGCCTTGCAATTGTTTTGAATCAAATGTTGTCAACAGTTGTAATAATAACATTCGCATTGCAAGAATAGTAAACAATTCTGACGTAGGCTTTTTCATCAATAAATAGATTATTGACCCCAGAGAAGTTCTAATTTCTTTCTGAGCATTTTTTAAAGAAAAAAATTAGTTTCATATCAAATTCAGTCGCAGTATTCACTGTAGGTAATTGGTTTCCTAATAGTGAGTAATTTTCGAGACTCTATATGACGTTTTGGCATTTCCAAAATAGCTAGAACGAAAACCGTGTCAGTCAATTGAAGTATAGACATTGTAGTCTAATTTCTTTAGATACTTTTCCATTTCAATTCATAAACAAACGAGATATTTGAGGATTCACAGTTGACGCGAATACGCGGTGTACTTAAGGTAGTTGTCCTGCTACAATATTGTCAAAAAGTTTTGGATTATTTGCGTAGATATGCTTGTAGTGAAATGAGCCTTAATTTTTGTCTAAGACTATAGCAGTGGATATATACGATTACAAAAATACTATTAAACATTTTCATAAGTTGCACTTTGACAACGTCGCGTATGTCAAGTATCTGTTAAAATTAAAATTATGTCAGAGCAATGACGGTATAAGGGTAAATTTATAAAATAAAATAAAAAATTGGATAAATGTTTAGGATTTCATGCATCAATTACTGACCCTCTTCTAAAAAAAAAATAAATATCCGTTTGAATTTACCGCTCAAATATTATAGTATACTCGCGTACACCGTTGCCAAGTTGTTTCTGTACAAGTCGTCGGCAGGGTTCGGAAGTAGTAAATGCCGACGTACTTTACGGTATAAAATACGCGTAGTTTTTTCATTTACTACATGTAGAAAATTCATAAAAAACTACGTATTTACTACATATTTACTACGCGGATCGTTTCTTTTTGTAATTAAGCCCATGAATTAATATATTAAAGCTTGATATCTTCATTCTCTGTTTCATTTGAGTTGACTGCCATTTTTCAAAATAGACTTTTATTCATGAATAGTAAGTGAAAAACAGGGAATAGTTTGCAGTAAAACTTTTGTTCAATGTTCTCGATAACGGGTAAAAATTTTCAAAAGCGGATACATCCAGATTTTCAAAATATTGTGCTGCATGGTTCATATAAATTTCATCTAATTCCATTGCGTAACACTAAAGATATTGCCCACAGCTAGCAATTGTTTTTGTTTATTTGCTGTTAGTTGCTATCCTGTTGCTATGAATTTGCTCGATCGTAAAGTGTTTACTCAACGGTAAAGTAAACACTTTACCGTTGAGATGGGTAAAGTAAACACTTTACCATGAGGTGGGTAGAGTGCTACTTTACCATCAAGTTTTTAGTCGATAAAGTAGGACTTTAACAGCAAGTATTGAAAAACTACATTTTATACATAAATATTTAACAGGTAAGGCAGTTAATGGTTGTTTGCATTTTATTTAGAGCCCAAGTAACATGTTGCCCCAGGCTTTAGAGCTGCTAAAGCAGGCTCTATGTTCAATTACATATTAGAAATTTGATATTAGACAGTATTTACTATATAATCTACGTAAACTACATTTACTACATTAAAAACTACGCGTAGACGTAGTTTATGTAGTAAATATTTTTTACATGCACTTTTCCGAACCCTGGTCGTCGGCATGTACATTTTTTAAAAATTGCTGAACATTGTGTTATTATATCTCAACAATAAAACGTTTAAAAATTTTTGGATTTTTATTTTAAGCTCAGAACAAATACAATAGTAAACAGTTAGTTTTTTGAAAATTTCTGTCGGTTACTTTTTTTTTTAAATTAAAAAACTTGTGAAAAAGACAACCTTTTCTATGCTTTCCGTGTTAATTATCCGAACTTTGATTAAGTTTATCTCGAGTCAGAGACGGTCAATCAACTTCAAATTTTAATAGTATTTGTATTGTAGTTTCCTTAATGAGTATACAAAAATTTAGAATTATCTGACACTATGCCCATAGCAGGACAACTACCTTAATTATAGAATGGGTCATTCTATGTGAAATAGTCTGATTGGAAAAGCAGTCTGATCTTAGATTTTGCTGTAACTTTGAGGGACTGTTCTTTAATTTTTATAAGCGGCCGTGTCGGCCTACTCGAATTAGGACTTTTAAGAAATGTCATTTTTAGGTTTTATCAATTTAAAATAAAATGAGATTTGTTTACGACTTCCAAAGAAGATACCCCAAATTAAACTTTTTTTAAAATATATTTTCACAAAAAAAATCGCGGAATTAAATTGTTTAAAAAATAGCCATTTCGCAGGTAGCTTTAGATTTAAATGTCTCGTAAACTAATGAAAATTAGTCAAGGCATGCTGCGTATGAAATTTAGAGAAAGGATTAATGAAAAAAAATTTAAAAACCTCTCTTCGACCAAATAGTTTACGAGTTATGAATTATGAAACAAATCACAGGAACACAGAAACACGAGAGCACGAAGCAGGCAAGATAGCAATAGCAACGAGACTGTAGAAAGTAAAAAAATTCGCCTGTGTGCATAAGGTTGCATCTTGTTGTTGTTGAACCAATAGGAATCCACCCCTGAAAATCACGTGCACATCACGCCATCAGGAAACAATTTTTCAATGCTTGGTAATAGACTTTTCTTAAGGGGGAACTTCCTCCAGCCGCTCGTAAAACATCAGTCGAGTTGTCTATGAATCTATGGCCGCACGAGCGGCACTAAGAAATTATATTTGCAACCAACGAAACACCAAACTGTAGTCCGCACTGATCTCTATAGTATAGAGATCAGTGGTAGCCAGGCTCCTACATTCTGTTGAATGATGAGTTGGGAGCGGGGGTGAGAGGTAGGGAGATCATATACTATAAATTCTTATTACAACATTGAGTTGTAGATGTTTATATTTTTTTACATAGATTTTGAAATTCATTCTTATTCAACTTCTGTAGAAGTTTCGAATAACTAAAAAAATAAAACGGAAGGATATTTTCTATATGTATAATGTAACGTTGACGTATTTTTATTCCAATAATTTTATATTGAATGTACTACGATTCCTTTATTGTCAATATACTCTACAAATTTAACTTTAGATACAGTAATTGCCTCAGTCATCTTTTCTTATTACCACCATCATTGCACTTTTTGATTGTAATTTTTTTGATCTCGTTTGTATTATTGCTTGTCTTCAAATATATATATCAACGGTGGGCAAACGCGGCTCTCGGAGCCGCATGCGGCTCTTTGTTGGGCTAAGTGCGGCTCTCATTGAAAATTTAAATCCGTTATAAGATAAATAACCATATTAATTTGAAATTAAATTCGAATTCTGTATTTAAGTATTACTATGTTACTATTGTGCGGCTCTTTATGACATACGAAAAACCGGACTGCGGCTCTCATTGTCCTAGTATGTGCCCACCCCTGATATATATGATATAGATCTAAATAGCACTATAGTTTATTACATGGTAAATAAAATCACAGAAGAAATGAGCTCTTTAGTTTTATAAATGTCCATTTCACATATCTTTTCTTTAGTCTCTTTCAACTTCAATACGACCCTTCACAAACCACGTTTTCAGCCGCCTGAAGTTGCAGAATATGTTTATAGTTTCGTTTTACAAATATATGTGAAGAAACAAACTCAAAGTTTCGTCAAAATCAAAGACTTAGCGAACAAGAAAATATTCCACAAAAAATGAGATGAGTCGATCGCCAATGGAATGTTGCTATGTGTAAAAGCTATTTCCAGAATTTCACTAATTGATCAGGTGTCGCTAATGCCCATATAAAACAAATTGCAAAACACGAATAAGAAAATAATATTTATGTGTGTAAAAAAAAACGTTACGTAATATTTGAACGTTCCCTAAGCAAGCAAAAAAATTGCAGGTGAATGAAAAAACCTCGAAAGAGTTTGTATGGTGCAAAATTCCAAGCATACCATTTTCAGTGTTCCTGCTAATTGTGCTATCATTTTCGCGAAAACGTTGAGAAAAATAATGAAAAGAATTGGAAATATCACCGGAATATGTTTACTTATAAGTATTTCGAATGAAGTACGATGAAAATATAAATGTTACAGAACTTTTAGTAGATAAAATTTTTGAGGAGAAAACAATAAATTTTACAGGCGGTCTTATCAAATCACATGTTCCTATAGTATAATTAATTATGAAAGAAAACACGTTCCTTTTAGAACAAAATAACTATGCCAATAAATAACAGAAAGACTGTAAATACATGGAGAGTATAGAGGGGCGGATTTACCAATAAATTAATGAAATTGAATTTTTAAATTCCAATCCTAAACAAGCCCCATAGTCAGTCGTTTCACTAACATATATCTTTTGTTCATTTTGTTCTAAATGAAGAGAACACTTTGACATAATTAACTCAATGACCCTACAAAAATCAAACGAAAACTCAAAATACTATCACACGCTCAAAGAATACAAGTATACGTTCACCAGGGCAATCAGCAAGACACGTGACTGAAATTACCGACTTTTTTTCAGAAAATGCAATGTAGGGTTCATATTTCAAGACACGATTGAAGCATATCGCAAATAAACATATTATTTGAAAGCTCAGCAAATTCTTTATAGTGAATAGCCAACAGATTTGAGGGGTATGGTAAGTGAGGGTATTACTGTGGGTGTGCACGCCCGCAGTAATACCCTCACTTACCCTATATATTTTTTTAAATATATTTTGGAAACGAAATATGTAGATTCATTCGTATAAAATAAAAATAGAAAATGGATAAACTTGACTAAAAATATTCAATGCAATGTTGAAAGAGAGTAAAGAATTGTTTATTTAATTTGATTCTTTAGAACGTGACTTTTTCATAAACATCATTTACGCCGACCTTGCCCGTTGACCGACTAAACAGATCCTAAGCCGTGGGAATATATGTCATTGTTGATTGCCTAACCAATAGGGGAAATGTTTTGAAATGATGCCATTTTTGAAAATTAATTTTCTAAAAAACCCGACAAAAGAATTTCGAAAACGGAATCGCTATGAGATGTACAGCACTATCCCATGTTCTTGTATAAAATTCATGAAAATGCGATAAAATAGTAAGTGAGAAATGTGAGCTACTCTGTCAAAAAGGCCTTATTTCAAAACTTTTGAAAACGTAGAAGAGCACCAATGATTTTGAAGTAGATTTGAGTAGCGAGCGTCTCTCCAACTGTTACCGTTTTCCAAAACTTAGGACAATTTGTAACCCGTGGAACGAAAATCCCTAGATCCCTTTTCTCGAAAACGGGTGAAGATTTTCAAAAACGGATACATGGAGATTCTTAAAATATTGCCCTGTATGTTTCTTGTTAATTTCATCGAATTCCATTGGATAACACCAAAGATATTCAAAGCTATTCGAACACCCCAGAAGACGATCTTTTCCTATTTTCTCGAAAACTAATCGTTTTTTCCGGATAATCATACATCAGAATTTTTATTATTACTCATATAACCAAATGCCATATCGATCGTATCTCCAACTTTTGTAACCACAAAGATATTCAAAAGTATTTTTTACATTGCCATTATATCTATATATACACTCCAGAAAAATTAGTCTTAAGAATTTCTTGCTAGTATGTGGCATTAGACCAGAGTTGCAAAAAGTGCATTACTTTGTTAAATGCATTGCAGCGTCATTACTCATTACTGTTGTAATCAGTAACGATTTTATTTTAATTACTCATTACTATTGTAATGAGTAACGAATTTATTTTACATTATTCATACCTTTTTCATGTAATGAGGAATCAATTAATTCCCATTACATTTTATATGTTAATGAGTAATGTAAGTTTTTAAATATATAATTTAATTATTAATAAATATATATTAATTATTAATAAATAATTTAATAACAAAAAAGAGGGGGTTTGGTTTTTTGCAAATATCTTGGAAACTATTAAAAATATCCGGAATTTGAAAAAAAATCCGCGCGCTCCGACCCGACTCTTTGACAATAAAAATTATTTTAACCCATTAAATATCATTATTAATAAATAAAAAAATTTGCATATCTTTTGGATACTTGAATAAACAAAAATCCATTGAGAAAAAATTTTTCTCCCCATATTGATATTAGATATTAATTTTTATAGGAATCAGAATAGGGCAAATATAATAAACAAAATATAATAATAAACAAATTGAGCTTTTAATCGAAGCTCTAACTCTATTATTTACTCCAGAGATATTAAATTGTAGGACGTTTTTTGTTTGTTTTTTTTGCGATTTATAAGTTGTCAGAATTGAAAAGTTTAAAATACCCATTCGCTCCAACTCGAAATCATTTTTATTCGTTTAATGTGTAATGTACCACATTACACATTTCTTCTTTAATGAGTAATGTATTTTTCTACATTACTCATTAACTTTGTAATGAGTAATGTATTTTTCTACATTACTCATTAACTTTGTAATGAGTAATGTAATTTTTCTACATTACTCATTAACTGTGTAATGGGTAGTGTAATTTTTCTACATTACTCATTAAAAAAGTAATGAATATTGCATTATTCTTTACATTAAGATTTTTGCAACTCTGCATTAGACTAGTCTAATTCCAGCAGGCAACATCTCCTATAGCGCTTGCGCGCATCTATTTCATGATAACATTCTACTTGCGGCTAATTTATTTTCATGATTTAACTTGCCTTATTATGATTTGAAGTATCTTTGTTTTGTTTTCTAGATGCTATTGTTTAGGTAATAAAACGAGCCAAATGATAAATTTAATTTTTATTAAATACTAAAATAACAGACTTGAGATAACTGATTAAACTATTGTAATATATATTCAAAAACTGAACAATGTTCTTAAAAAAAGAACAAAACGAGATAAATTGTAAAATATTATAATATCGTTTAATATTTTTGTATGGTCCGATTTAGTAGAACTGTCATTTGATTTATTGCGGCTGTAAATCATAAATTCAAGTGTCTTCACAATGGTCCCTTTATATCTAGTAGTTGCTAATAAAAATATTGCAATTAGGTCATAAATTCCAAACGGAACCGACAAATCCAACATTTGCTTATGCTCTACAAAAGCAGGTAGAGAAATTCCCATTTTTAAACGATAAAATACATTTTCAAATCAAATCTCAAACAACTGAATAACGACAACAAAGAAAAAAATAGATTATAAACATTTCTATTTTAATTAAGGGACATTGAAAAACAGTGAACGGACAATTACAACGAAATGTTTTAAATTTTCTATGATGAAACGTTAATATTTAGTTTCTCGGTAAAAATCATAAATTTTCTGCACGATGAAAACAAATTGAACTGTCCAGCAAGAACAATCGGGGAGGTTGTAGAGTGGATAGAACCAAAAAATTGTTTTGCAAAATTGTTGGTAAAGCTGTAAGCCAGACGAATATACAATAACGTTTTTCTTATATTTTTCATTAGAATAGTTGTAAATGAAAATAAGTATTGTTAATACAAAGCCAACTTTCTAAATTGTCCAAGTTCTTCAACCCTGAGACTGAGACTGCCCCCATATCATTGCGTCCTTAATCCGATTGAAATGATATGGAACCAGTTGAAGCATGCTGTCCGAAAATCTAATCGAACACCAGGCAAGTGTTGTGGACTTAATCAGAAATAAAGCTAACAAAATTAATGCTGAAAACTGGCGCAAGTGCATTGTCATGTGATAAAAATTGAAAATTCCTTCATGACTGGTGGGGCGGCACCAGAGTTTATAATCAGTGTCAATGATGAAATTGATACGGATGACGAAATTCTTTAGTTACAGCAACAATTTTGCAAAACAATTTCACATTGTTTACCTGTCCAACCTATCCTTTTTCCTTGTTTTATCCACACCTGGCAAGAAATAACTCTACAACTTCCCCGATGGTTCTTGCTGGACAGTTCAATTTGTATTCTAGAGCTAAAATATTGTGCTTTTTAATTTATTCAATTTATTTTATTTATTTATTTTTATTTATACACCGTCACCATAAACTGTTTGTGCAAGAAGTAATTGATGTTAAATTTTTAACATAATACAAACTGAACTGACTAATGTAGAGTATCGGAATTTTGTCAATTAACATTATTCGATATTGAAAAGTATCAATAATTGATCATTTTCGTTAACGCAAGACAAATTAAACAAATTAATGTGAAGTATCAAATTTTTATAGATCATTTTATTGTGAAAGAAACCTTCTTGATTGAAAATAAGAATATGTAGACCTTAATTAAAATAGAAATGTTTATAATCTATTTTTTTCTTTGTTGTCGTTATTCAGTTGCTTGAGATTTGATTTAAAAATGGGAATTTCTCTACCTGTTTTTGTAGAGCATAAGCAAATGTTGGATTTGTGGGTTCCGTTTGGAATTTATGACCTAATTGCAATATTTTTATTTATTAGCAACTACTAGATATTGAGGGACCATTGTGAAGACACTTGAATTTATGATTTACTGCCCTAATAAATCACCCGGCCTCTCTACTAAATTCCTGGTTATACTATAACATAAACCCGCAAAAATACACAATTAGTTGTCAGCGAACAAACAATTGAGAACCGTATAATGAAACGAGCGCGCAAGCGCTGTAGGAGATGTTGCCTGCTGGAATTAGATTAGTCTTGTGGCATTCACCGAGCCATCGATAAAATGAAGATTGCTCACACATCTGGTTGACATACAACCAATCATCATGACACCTTGGGGAAATTTTACCGTACGTTTTAGACAATCTTTATGGAATGTCTCCTCTTTTGAACGGATAACTCTCCTCCAATACAAATATCAAATTTGGATTCATCACTAAAAACGACTTTGGACAAATCTTCGATAGTCCAAGTTACCTTGGACTTCGCCCACTGTAATCTGTTTTTCTTTTGAGCCTCAGTCAACAAAGGTTTTTCTTTATCATAAAGAAAAACTAATTTCAAATACCACATTCATAACAATTTCGAACCTGTACCTTATAAAAATTCAATCCTGACTTGTGGATCCACTTTCTGTAACATTCTCTAGATATGGTGAACCCAGAATGGTTGTTCCAACGTGCTGTAACACCTCGTAAGGTACTTCTATTTGTTTTACAGATTTTTACTAACATTCTTTGGTTTCTAGGGATAAACAGTTCAAGGTCTCCCAGAACTTTTTCCTCGAACATTAACGTTGGTAGTTTCTCCATAAAGCTTAATAATGTTACATATCGTGGACTTTGGCAAGCTTAAAGTTGTTGACAAAATTACTTGTAATTGGCAGATGAGAATAACAACTAACATCTCTTTACTTGTTTCTCTGCATACTTGATTATAATTGCATTTATTGCCCAAGTATGAACAAATGTTATTCGAAACGCCTGGATTTGTCCTTGATTTGTAATTATTTATCGAAGAAAGCTTACATTTGTGCTCTCAAATTTACACAAAATGTTAGTTAAATATCAGGTGTTTTAATATAAAGTAAGTAAAGTAAGATTGATAAAAATTGCACAGATTTAGAGATGATTGTTTGAAAATTGTATACTTGTCCGAACATTTAGTTGTGAGGGATCGTATAACCGGGAAAGCGCTATTACTAGGAAACCTTAAAACAGCTAAAAGTTAGCAATTTCTTTTATAAAACGTCTTTACACATAAGAAAAAACTAAAAAACAAACTGCAAGTGTTTCGCTTCTTTTAAATAAAGTAGAACTTGACAAAACCTATTTTATTTAAAAATTGTACGTTAAAAACATAAAACATACCATGTATTCCTACAAATTTGTTTTTTTTAAACTACATTTCTTACTGCTTTTTAAAAATTTAATTTTAATATATTTTTATTTCTTTCTAGTGTTTACAAAACAAAGTTCAAAAATTCATAATTCAAGTATGTATGTATATTGAAAAATCCTGAAATGGAGCGTTATAAGCGGGAAATGGGAGCGTCATAGCAACAGAAGTGCTATAGCAAATTAGTCGTTATAAACGGGAGCGCTATAACGAAGTTTTACTGTATATGCCAACGGTGGGCAAATGCGGCTCTCGGAGCCGCATGCGGCTCTTTCTTGGGCTAAGTGCGGCTCTCATTGAAAATTTAAATCCGTTATAAGATATATAACCATATTAATTTGAAATTAAATTCGAATTCTGTATTTAAGTATTACTATATTACTATTGTGTGGCTCTTTATGACATACGAAGAACCGGACTGCGGCTCTCATTGTCCTAGTATGTGCCCACCCCTGGTATATGCTTTTTATTACATGCGGTCTTCAATCATGATACACAAATATTTGTGTATCGTGGTCTTCAATGTGTTAAATAATGATAATACAGAATGAACAGTCAACTTTACAAAGGAAACTAAAATGATAACAAATAAGGGTCTTAAATAATGTTAATAAGCTGTTTACCCTGTATGCCGATTGATAGTCGTACCAGTAGTGCCAATTATGTTCAGTAATTTGTTTTGCGTAATACGTAAACATTACACTTAACCGTTGACATGCCTCTTCCAATAAATAAACCATGCAAAGAAGAGATTTTAAACTTAAATTATATTTATTAAAAAACGTTAAATGTTAATTAAAAATGTATTTTTTTTTATATTTATCGTTTAATTTTTTGTATGAGACAGGACAGATAAGGCACTGCCTCTCCTGTGGAACTGTCAGAGTCTATTTTAAATAGTTGAAATTTGGTGAATCCGTCTTTGATTTTACATATATATGAAATGATACGACAGTTCTAATCCAAACATAAAATTTTATCTTTGGTTCAGAACTGTTGTATCATTTCATCTATATACTTTAAATAGGTTCAACTCTTTAATTTTTTTATTTTTACCTATTTTACTTGCCACCGCTGTATATTTCCAGTTTCCTTATTGTAATGTCACTAGAGGGCGCCACAATTTACCAAGATTCCCATGACGCTTTGTAAGAATTCTTAACCTTACTTTTTGTCAACCTATTATGTTGTTTGTTGATTATCTAAATCACGGAGTATAGATATAGGAGTCCGAACGTAATGTTAAAATTATGGCACGAATTTAGGGACAAAACTTTTGCCGGCAGAGCGCGCTACGATCGGCAGAGTACTCGTTATTCTCGTTAAGGACGATATAGTGATCGCCTGGACTTAGTAAATTTCGACTTATAAGCCATATGGTTGGGGTGCACAAAGAAAATTTTCTACCGTAATTTACATGAATTGCAACGGATAATTTACAACTCATACCAGATGCGGACAAAATTGCTATTCATAGAAATTACGGTAGAAAATTTTCTTTGTGCACCTCAACCATAAAGTAATTTGGCTTATAAGTCGAAATTTACTAAGTCCAGGCGCCCACTATAACCACCACTATCGCGACCACTATCAGTACGCTACTGATCTTAGCGCCGCGCGTGACAGAAAAATGTACTATTCTCTGGGTTCATTTTTATGTACATAAATATCGTGAAAAAGCCTATACCGTTCGGACTCCTATATCTATACTCCGTGATCTAAATATTGATAAATTGGCAATTATTGATAACATTAATTATCGGAAATTAATTATAAAATGGACAGGTGTCGATTGTGTTATAATACAAAACTAGAACCACCAATCTGGAAAATGGTAGAAGATTTGTCGAATTTAACAGTAAAAAGGTAACTTTATTATTAATTATTGCTTTTATTGTTGTTATTTTTTTAGATAGAAAAGGTGGACCCTTATACGAAAATTGCATGTTTCCAATGTTTCAATGAGCTGAAAAAGGTTGATGCTTTCCGTCAGAAGATTCTATAGTGCAATTTATTTAAAAATACTACAATGTCATAAAGTGCAAGAGAGACGTAACTACTCCCTCATAAAATTGATTCTAAATACACGTTTTGTGTTATGCTTCTTCTTCTTCTGTTCAATAGAGTTTTATGATTGAAGTGAGAGAACACAATCCACATGGTTGGATCTCAAGTGGAATACTTTTAAAGGCAAACTAGTGGTTCTCAAACTCATTTCTTTTTTGACTACCTTCTTCGAACTTTTGTTATTAGAAATCTCGTATTACAGAAGATTTCAAAGAATGAAAGTAGTATTTCTTTGAAAAATGTTTACTTTCATTGTTTGGGACCACTGGCATGGGTTGTATCTATTTTTGCACAGGGTGTGACAACTGGTAAAGTGGACAATCTCACCATCTCAATATTGTAATGTGAAAAAAAGAAAAAAAGAAAGAAACCAGAGGGTTTGAGCGAAATCCCTATATAGGTTCTTTCAATGTGTAGAAAAGAATCGATAATAGTTTATGGTTTTGTAGTATTTTTAAATAAATTCCACTATAGATACTGATTATAGAATTCGATATGAGAAATCGCACTTATCAAAAAATATCAATAATAACTATGATGATTTTCGTGTTGATACTTTAACAATTAGTCAAGAAATGATTATAGTTTGAAAGAACAAACAACAGAAATCGACGAAGATCCTTTGAAAATTGGTAACAATAACAAATCTTTTAACAGACGATAAAATTGTGGGAGAATTCAATCAAAGCTAGTCATTGTCACAGTGGTACTTTTACCTCGTAATAATGGAAACAGTTTTGGAAACTAAATTTTGTATGTCCAGATAAGGCTTTTGATCAAACTTCAAATTTTTTTGACCACTAATTTTGCTTGTTCTTAACAAATCTTAAAATTATTATTAAATATTGGGTAGGCAATTAGTTCCTGCTGTTTTTTATCTACTTTTTTTTAAGTTTGCTGCTATAGCAGAGTGGTAGCATTCCATCTCTGCCACTTTCCTTGTCGTTTCATGCGAATTTTCATAAGCAATTGGACGGACAGAACAAATTTTCTTCAAAGTTGTTGTTTATTTGTAGTACCAAAAAGAAATATCTATTAATATTCGTGATAAAGTACATAGTAAATTGAAACTAACTGGTAAATTTAAAGTAAAGCTGTTGAATAGAACTGAAGATTTTATGTTGATGAGGCAAAGAGAAAGTCATTTCTAGTTTAACGTGTTTAAAGTAGAATGTTATTCGGTACAACACAGTCAAACGCTCATCATTTCACTATAACTTTAATTGATCGATGTTTTAAAATTGTTTTTGGGGCACATATTTTTCTAGATTTATTTGATGAAATAATAATCTTACACTCACACTAAATAACATATTACAGGTACTTACTGCATTACAAATCATTTGTCTTTTACCAATTTATACAATATAGACTTTAATAAATAATTTGTATTGATTTATGGTACTATGTTCTTTTTTTAAACATTAAGAATCATCTGACATGATTTTGTAATTGTAAAAGACATTTGTTATCAGGGGAAGACTGGCAATTGCCAGAACGGTCACTGTATTAGAAAACAGATTCTCAATAAACAAAATTCACACAAAAAGACCAGTGGCCCGATAATCGAGGATTAGACCGTTTCTTTGATAATCAAGAAAGCCTAAATTGTTACTCTAGCAAATGTGTTTTTGTCTTTAAACATAATAAAGATACAGTTTCAATTAAAGACTGTGGATATGATGGCAGATCATTGATATCTTTAATAGATGAGATACCACTGTTTCAAGTATTACCTTTTTAAAGTACTTTTCCCAATTTGTCCGTCAGACCTCTTGGACTAATATTATAACAAAATAATGTGATTTAATTTTAGACTATTATGAAACTGATGAGAATTACAATATTTCGAAAATTCATTGTAATACAGATGATGAGATAGATTTTGATAGAAGCTATCAATATCGCAGTATTTCTACACAAAATAAGGATTATGATATGATGAGTAATAATAAAAACAAGGATATTTTAGACGATTTAGATAGAATTGGGTGCAATTTAGATATAATTATACAGGAAACAAATAGTGATGATCAAAACAATAAAACTTCCAACTCTGATAAAATTATTGCGATCAACAATATCAAAATGCTCACCAGTGATGATAATTATCCTTATAATTCGTAGTGTTTCACCACAGAAATCCTCTGAGTTTCTTATAGTACAATAATCAAATGCCACAGACAAAAAAATCCATTAATTTTATAGTGGACCAATTTCGTGTCGATTTTATGGCCCGAGGACTTAATAATAAAAAATTAACAAAGAATAATAAATTCGTTTGCAAGGGAAAATTTGAACAGATGTTTTGATCAAAGATATGAAGTTTATGGTCATTTAAAACTAGTTCAAAGTTTTAAGTTCATATATTATAGGTATATTTTAAAATTCATAAATTGTTCATTTCTCCTTTCTGGCGTCTATAATAAGTTTGTTGTCTATTCTAGTTATTTCATTTTTTCGGATTTTGCTAAATTACAACATTTTTTTTGTTTATTTTTTCATGACCTGTTTATTTATTTAAATTGTATTCTATTAATTAAAGACCGGAGTTTAGATGAAGGTATAAACCTTATGTCTTTCAGAATTTTAATATACTATCGTCCTTATTTTTATCTTTAGCATTTTTGTTATTTCAGTTTTTCTCCTCCGAAGTTTGACCATATTCAATATAAATTCTTTTTTACGTTCATACAATATAGTAGAACACTTATTTCATTAAATTTTTTTGGCATTATTTATTTCGCTTTATAATCAATAGAATATCTTTAGCTAGTGTGTTTGTCTCTCTACGTCTCTGCCTTTCAGTTTATAGCGTTGATTACAGACTAAAACAAACCTACGGTTAAAACATGATGTACTTACAATTAGTTTAGACAATCGCAGATGTATTTGACATGTATTTGAAAAATAGAACTTTATAACTTGTACTTGTATTGATGCTAGACTGGTTGTCAAACGGCTGCGGCCAGCCAGACCAGATGAACGCCTAATCTAACATAAAATGGAAAGATTACTGGAAAACGAGCCTTCCTAAAATCAGGTGACGTTGCAATAATATAAGAGATTAAAACGAAAATAATGGAATTTGGCCACAATATATACGTAATATGTGACGCCGTTAAAGCATCGCATTTTTTTGTTTATTTCCGAATTAGTTAGGTCGGTGGGGTTTCAAGTTCTCGTTATTTTTGAAACTGTACACATTTTTGAGATTTATGTTTTCCTTGCTTCATAGCTAAGGAGAGATATGGATTATTGACAGTGTTTAGAAAAAACACCCTATATAATAATACCATCAGTTACCATTTTTATCGTCTTTTTGACTTTAATCAAACCACTAAGAACGTGCTAGATAGATTATCCAAAATAGTCTCAAGAAATGGAATACGTCCGTACTATATGTAAATAAATATCGGTTGCATTATTGCATATTGAAAAAGAAACTTCAGTATTTAGGGATTTTGCATTAAACTCTTAGCTTATTGAAGAGTTTTTCCATTCCATTTATTCCACCTCTTTTTACTTCTGCGGTGAAACTGTTTATATTCGTTTAATTTAAATCTGTAATGAACAATGTACACAATTTGTTTTATTCAGAAGACATTTAATTTATAAACATAATGATAAAAACCACCATTGTAATATATGTAATAAAGGATTCCTTGCTAAATATAATTTAGTACAGCATAAAAGAACACATACTGGTGAAAACCCGTATAAATGTGATTTTTGCAATAAACAATTTGTCGAAAACTACAATTTAACGACACATTTAAAAATACATACAGGTGAGAAACCGTGCGTTTGTAATCATTGCGATGTATCATTTTCAAGATCAGATGCATTAAATACACATTTAAAAATCCATACTCGTGAAAATATGTTATATTTGTAATAGGAAATTTCTACGTAAAGGTGATTTTAAGACACATTTACGAACACACACACTGGTTTAAAACCATTCAAATGTCATATTTCTAATAAACAGTTCCCGCATAATTTCACATTGAATGGTCATTTAAAATTGCATACTGGTGATAAACCGTATAAATGTGATACATGCGAGAAATGTTTTCTACAAAAGATCCATTTGGCAATGCATTTGAAAACACACACTAATCAAAAACCATACCAATGTGGTATATGTAATTAAACATTTTTACGTAATCATATTTTATAGAATCATTTCCGTACACATACTTGTGAGAAGCCATTTAAATGTGATATTTGGAAGAAACAGTTCTCACAAGAAATTAGTTTAAAAGTACAGTTACGATCTTATACAGATGAGAAACCATATAAGTGCAGTTTTTGCAGTAAAAAATTTACACTTAGCCATGTTTTAGTGAATCATTTACGAACACATACAGGTGAAAAACCGCATCAATGTGACATTTGTAGTAGACAGTATGTACAAAAAAGTACTCTACAAGCTCACCTACGTGTACATACAAATGAACGACCATTTAAATGTAATATTTGTGAGAAGAGTTTCTCACAAAAAAAGATTTTGAAAGTTCATCTGCGAACACACACTGGTCAGCTACATCTTTGCTTAGATTTTCTTCTGGCTATACTATGTTTCATCCTCGTCCCTACCAATTGGACGTGTCAGCAGAAAAATGTAATATGATGTTTACTGTGAAATAGTCACTTACTAATGACTTAAAATAAGTAAACAATTGTGGTAGAGTGGAAACATAGCGACGTCAATTCTAAGTGGTAGAAAAAATCTCATCTATCTTCTTCGATATCGCCTCAGCAATCGTTTATTTACTTTAATCGGTTAGGACGTGACTATTATCGTAAACACAGTATAACACTTTACGTCTTTACGCCCAATCGGTCCGAACGATGATGAAACAATCTCTAACAAAATTTAATTAAATTTTGTTCAGTGGTAGAGGAAGAAATACTGGTCTAAAATGTCTAAATCTTCATTCATAGTAGTTTACGTCTTAGGAGCCATGATGACTCGGGACTAGTATTTTTGGAAGTGCTTATGAATGTACAAGTATTCTCCATCTATGAAACTCAAAGTCTTTCTTCCGTATTTTCAAAAGGTCCAAACTTTTTCTTTAAATTTTGCATGAATGTTGAAGAATTTCCTCTTTATTAAAAACGTGGTAAGTGCATTCAACCCACCTAGAAACGTTTTTTGTTCCTTTCAATGTGGATGTAATTACAGGAATTGTCAAGAGAAGGTAGTAATTTAATTAGTAAATACACATTACATTCATTTGCACGAATTAGAACAGCAGTTTTCATTTGATCTTCACTATACAACATCCCAAAATTCAATAAAAATTTTGGAGACGATAAATCGTTCATTGGTCCTTCGAGCCGGATCTAAAAGTTGATATATTAATTGGATATATCAACTGGATAAGATTAGTTCAAGCAAAACATATAATTGTTGTTATCACCGTATTGATATTGGCACTGATACGGAAATTGGTACTTATGTTGGTGTGTTGGTATCATCATTGGTAGTGGTCCAGTATTCAACTGATATCATCATTGGTATTGGTTCAATATACAACAGAATACATCATATTTCAAGTTTGTTATCAATCATTTTATCACTTTGATTTGCTCCCATAGCAGCCAAAGAATCGAGAATAACTTTGTGATACCTTTCGACCTGTCCGTTTCCTTTAGGGAGAGCAACAGCATTTAAGTGATGGGTAATTCCATGTTTCTCCGTAAACTCGGTAAATTCTTTAGATTTAAAGGCTGAGCCTTGGTCACTTATAATCCTATGCGGGGCCCCGAAATTTTTAATTATTTCCTTTAAGCATTTTATTGCACATTTCGCTTTAGTACTCTTAACGCCGTAAATAAAAATAAATTTGGTGAAAGCGTCGATAACTGTGAAAACATGAGTATTCCCTGATTTGGAACGAATAAACGGTCCTAAATGGTCAAGGTGTATGGTATGAAAGGGTACTGGGATTTTCTTTATTGGGTGTAACAGACCATATTTGTGTGACGCATTAGTTTTGAAATACAAACAATTTAAACAATTTTTCACGTATTTTTCAACGAATTTATGCATTTTAGCAAACCAAAACTTACTGCTGATTAATTCCAGTGTTTTGCCTAACCCAAAATGACCAGCATCATCGTGTGTCATTTTTAGCAGTTGGAACCTGCATTGCTTAGGTAACACCCATCGTAACCCATGAGAAGTTACCCGACACACCTTACCTGCCTTCAACGCATAATCGTGAAATATGTCTTTATTACCCTTACGATTACCCGACTCTAAAATTTTCTTAATTTCAGAAATCGATTTGTCAGACTGTTGAACGGCAAGCAGCCAGTCTTCTTCTGAAATAGCGATGACACATATACTTTGACTTTTTTCCGGAGGATTACGGCTTAATGCGTCGACATGTCGCATTTGTTGATTACTTTTATGAATGATTGTAAAGTCGTATTCACTAAGTTTCAAAACCCAACCAGCAACGCGAGCATTTACCTCTTTTTTTTGAAAAGTACCCTTAACAGAATTACAATCAGTTATTATCGTGAACTGCCGCCCTAGTAGATATCTACGAAATCTTTGAACTGCCGCCACAATAGCTAGCGTCTCAAGCTCGAATGAGTGTAATTTTTGTTCGATCGGGGAAGTTTGACGACTGTAATATGCCACAACTTTTTCTCGGCCATCTTCAACTTGCATCAAAACCCCACCAAGACCCTATCTACTAGCATCCGTATATAACCTGATAGGTAAATTTGGATTGAAAATAGTGAGGACAGGGGAGGATGTCAAACTGGCTTTTAAGGCATCGAACGCATTTTGTTGGGGTGTTTCCCACTGCCACTGAGAATCTTTACATAATAAGGAACTTAAGGGTTTAGCTTTACGAGCATAATCTTCGATGAACTTACGGAAGTACCCGGTCAACCCAAGAAATTGCCTGACCTGATGAACATCCCGAGGTGCCCGGAAATTCTCAACCGCGACAATTTTAGATTTCGAAGGTTGTATTCCCGAACCAGAAATAACATACCCAGGGTATTCTATCTCCTGCTGCAAGACACGACACTTCGACAATTTTAAAGTAAGACCATGTGCCTTCAAAATTCGCAAAACCTCCCTTAAAACGTTTAAACACTCTTCAGGTGTATTACCAGGAATTAATATATCATCAAGATACACACAAACTTTGGTAAAGCGAAGTTGGCCCAATATGGTATTGATCATTCGTTGAAAAACCGCTGGGGCATTGCATAAGCCAAAAGGCATACGTAGGTACTCATATTGCCCGTCTTGAGTAACAAAGGATGTATAGATGATAGAGTCTTCTGCCATCGGAACTTGATGGTAACCAGCAAACAAGTCAAGAATTATGAACCATTTGTAGCCAGCTAATCGGTTAACCAAGTCTTCAATGAGGGGTAACGGATAACGATCTTTAATTGTTATGTTATTGATTTGCCTATAGTCAACTACTAGTCTTTTCCCATTATCCTTTTTACCAACTAACGAAACCTGACTGGCATAAGGAGAATTAGATTACCGCACAATACCATGTTCAATCAACTCCGACACAATCTCTCGGATTTCCCGACATTCAGTATCGGAATGACGCCGCGGTCTGTGAGATATCGGCTGTGTTGAATTAAGTTCAATTTTCATAGTAACTGCATTTGTGCATCCGACCTCGGCCATTCCTTTCGCCATACACATAGGAAATTCGTTCAGAAGATCTAATAGATTGTTGACTAGTTCTGGGTCGTCTGTGCCAATATTTATCATAAGCTTATCGATCATAGATACACGAAAAGTACCCTTCTGATAAAATGAGAGAACGCCATCTGACTTGAAATATTCAATGTCAGTTAAATCGGTGAAATTTTGTCCTATCAATACATCAACATCCCGGACACATTTCTCGACAACAAAGAATCGAATGTTTTTACAAACACCGTCTAATGTGATGTTAGCATCAATGAAAGAATCCGCCAGAACTCGCGAATCACCTAATCCAGTCAAAACAATAACCGTTTCCAGGATATCAGGTTGCCGTTGCAACCCTGCAATTCCAGCTCTGGTGATTAGGGAACATTCACTTCCTATATCTTATCCGAACCACCACGCCTGCTAAACTCGCCTACCAACCTGTCCATACTCTCTTTAAACATACAGCTCATACTTGACACCGACTCCAAAATACTTGACTCGGTCCGGACTGGAACAGCCACTTGTTGATTCCTTTGGGAACCACCGGCCCTAGGAGACCTGATTGGAGTGCTGGTACGCATCACTTCACCTCTGCGTCTCGATGACGAGCGCTGACTTTCCAGAGAACGACTTCGATCTCGAGAACTTGGACGAGCCGTCCGTCTCCGTCGAGAAGACCTGGAGGATCGGTCCCTGGATCTCGAACGTACTCGTTTCGGCATTGTTTATGATTTCACACAATCTTGTGCACTAATTTAGTTTTTGATACACTACACAACGCCGGTTTTGGCGCACAAATTGCTAATCCCACTTCTGATGTAAGAAAACTTAAACTAATGAAACTCCACAACTCAAAAAAAAGTGTTTATTCAAAAGCGAAGAATAATAATCGGTACATGTCACATTTGTGGTTCGTACGCTTCTCTCGTCCTTCCGTTCGATTCTCTACCGCCCGCCGGAATTCGACCGTCTTCGGCTCGACTCGCTTGTCGTCGCAGTCTGCCCAAGTGGAGCGGTAAATTCCCGGACTTCAAAACCTTACAGTAGAGTATCGGAATTTTGTAAATTAACATTATTGGATATTGAAAATTATCAATAATTATTGATCATTTTCGTCAACGCAAGACAAATTAAACAAATTAATGTGAAGTTTAGATCATTTTATTGTGAAAGAAACCTTCCCTGTGGAAAAGGTCTGATAAATTCTTAAAAAATATCAAGAATTTTATAACAGAATTTATCAGTTTGAGCAATATGTATAAGAACGAAAAAATTTTCTGATACAGATTTTTGTAAGAATTTATCAGTTGTGACCAAGATCACATTTGTATCAGAAATTACTAGCGTTATTTCTATGAGAATGTTTAAGGTTTACAAGGAAACTATTCGAAGTGTCATCCTCCGATTTTTTTGAGCTTTTAATATGTTGTTGTCCATCGAAAAATAAGCGATGCATATTTTTTCTTAGCGTTTTAAGGGGTGAAATGGACTCCTCAAAGTTATTCATCAAACTGACGAGAATCCTGAGAGGCATAAGGTCATTCATCTTACAACTGACTGGCAGAGCACATGTTTCTCATTCTACAATTCTCCACACTAAACGGATTTACAATCGTACAATATTGTTATTATGGTTTTATAGAGGGTGGGGCAACTTAACTTTCTTTTCTTGAAATAAGCGCTAGGGCAGGGACTTGGTGGACTGGGCGTGACCTCATTTGATAAGTTTGATTACGCTTTCTATCAGTTGTCATTATTCGGTGTAGTAACGAAGAGCGATCGTTTGCTGTAGAGGCTAGCTTTTCCAAGGGCAGTTCAGTGATCTCAACCCAGCTTGCCTTCCAAAAGAAGAACTGGAGATCACCTGAAAATATCTAAGCTGTAAGAAACATGCCCTCGGTATGCCTGTATGTGAAGTGCTCCTTGAAAATGTTCCTGTCGACGCGATTGTGTTTTTCAGTGACGAAGTTTAATTTAAGTTGAGCGGGTGTGTACTTAAACAAAACATGCGGTATTGGGCTGACAACAACCCGTGAGAACTCTATCAAAGGTATTTGCACTCACCAAAGGTCACAGTTTGGTGCGCAATGTAGTCAGCTGGGGATTACTGGTCAGTGATTTTTTTAAGAGAACGAGCAATCGATTACAGTTGTAACATTTCTATTGTTTTTCTTTTAAATACCAAAATAGGCAACCCTAATTTTTCGAACTCAGATCCAAATTTGAGGGATTTTTCTTAAAAATTCGATTAGGTTGCTACTTCTCTAGTTGGTCGTACTGTTAGTATGCCATGCGCAATTTTAGACACTATTATCAAGAATAATTTTGAGATTGAATTATTATTGTTAATTGACACCTTGGTCAAGTGCGGTCGGATCTGATCGACCTGCGTGCCTGCCGTGTTAATTGTTGTTGAAAAAGGTATTTTCTTATTTTTTCTTATTGGTTTTTACTGATCTTCACTTTTCATCGCTTGATTTTATTGAGAATTATCACGTGTTTCCACGCCTTGAGCGGATTTGTTGGTTTAGTTCTCATTATAAGTTGTTTTGGAAAAACCCTTTTTCTATTTTGCGTCAATAATAGCGCTATTATTAAACTCGCTACTGTATCGAAATGAACTCATTTCGATACTAGTGCTGAAAAGTAAAATGTAGGATTTTGTTTTTCCACTAGGTTGGTAACATTTTCATTGATTTTGGCAACTGTCAAAAATCATAAAAACAAGATACTTAATATACCGTTTTTCGTACTGATCTTTGGATTTATCGGGTAGTAAATTGCTTCCTGCATTTTCAGCAATTTCCCTTATTTCAGGTGGAGTACATGAAAATGCTTCACTCATTGTTAAATAAGCAATTTGGCGAAAAAAACAATTGACTAAGAGTGAAAAATAAAACAATTGAAATTTCCTAGCTGAATGTTCATTGTTTTTTTTTAGTAACACCAACTCCCACCAATTTCCCTAAATATCAAATCTCGCAATTTTTTTGTAAAAAAGGGCACAAAATAGGCAAAATAGAAAAAATAGTATAAACAACTCGTGTCAGAAGTCGTATATTGCACTCGTCCTTTAGAAAACTCGTGGCTCCGCCGCTCGTTTTCTAAACTTGGACTCGTGCAATAATAGGCGACTTCTGACACTTGTTCTTTAATATACTATTAATATATTTAAAGGATTTTTTTTTGGTTCTGGGTATCGTGTACGGTATTCACCCGTAGAGTTCAGCTTTTCTTGCTGGAATTGGTTTCGTAATCATACTTGAAGATTTACCGAGTTCCTGTTCGTCTTTTGGTTCAATTGTATTTTTGAAAATCCTGATTTTGTTGGTATCGGCCATGTGAAAAATTTCCCGACCGTCGCCATTTTGAGTACGGACGTACGTCACGAAGATAAGAAAAGTCTTTTTCTTTAATTTTGTCTTTGCTAAAGATTGTTGGTGTTACTATCGTGAATAATTTAAGATTGTATTGTTGTTTTTATTGTAATATTCACAATCGTACCACGTGCAACTGTTTGGTTTATAAATTACTTGGTTTCTTTGAATTAAAAGTCAACTTTATATCGAAATATTAAATAATTCTGATATCTTACGTTATTAATCAATTTGCTACCTGCGAGCAGTGTGTTACATCTTGTGGTGTAATTATCCATTTTTTTTGATATTTAGATGCAAGTATAGTATTTTATTTTAACCACCTTCCTTCGAAATATTTTCATTGTTAAACAAATTCGTTTCATTGGTTTACTTTTATTAAAATTTCTGTCGAATTAACGGCAGATTTAACTGATTTTCTGTTGAGAAGATCCATAATGTACATTTTATTTGATTTAAATTTACTTTATAAAATAAAGTCAAGTTTTAATTTCAATTTGTCACGTGCTTTACACACATACAAACACATCGAAGCTACACAGTTCCACAACTCTGTAGAAAAGTTGTGTGGCGCCCAATCTTTTCGTCCCCTTCTTTTTTTTAAACCAGATTCCACTTGTCCAAATACAACGAACGACCGCTCCGCGAAAGTCCTAACTACGCCCGGCCATTTTGTAACCTTTCCTTATTTTCCACTACTTTCCGGTTACACAGTCAATTCAGACCATTATTATGTGAATATGATTGAGGAGGTTTTTTTTTCGCCACGAAACGATAAACTGTACCTAGGGGTCGTATGTTTCCAATAGGACAGAACAACGGCTCACTCTGTGAGGGTTTCGATGGCTTTGTCACGGGAACGCATCCAGTGAGAGGCTATTTAGCGTGGCCGCCGCATTTATCCAATTTTGCCCCTTGTGACTTCTTTCTGTCAGGTTATTTGCAATGCTGGGTGTTCAACAGCCGCCCACTGACTCTTGAAACATACCGCTATGTTGGAGGGCGTCATGAGAAATGCCCGAGTTCGGTTCGTACAGTCAAAAAAATCAAATAAATATCTTGAGTGCTTCTTGTTTTATTGAGTTACGAAATAAGGAACTTATGCTGCCCCACCCTGTCGAACTTTATACAGTTACTAGCGAATACCCGCCCGCCTCGCTGGTCGTACAATAGTCAGTCAGTCAGTCAGTTTTTATATGTATAATTCTATAAGAGCGTTATGAGGCAAATAACGCCCGTGATGCATTCATGCCATAAGTAAAAGCAATTTGAATTAATTTTTGTGTTTTTTTTTTGTAATTTTTCTTTATCTGAAAAATTGAGGTTATAATCACATTTTTATAACTGCCCGTCGTCAAGTAAACAATTATTATTTGCTTATTAATGCGATCGTTTGGATATCTATTAATGGTTCAATAATATCCCTATACGTATGACATAAATTTAATTAATAATTTAAGTAATAGGTATTATGATGTTGATTTTAAAATCAAATGTTAAATGTGATTTGACCAATCACAGTCAAGCCCACATGGATACATGGATGTCGACCTTCAAGCCTCGCTTTGAACCTCCATGTAGCGCAGAAAATATCTTGGCTATGCACACTCCCATTTGAAAACGTGGTTTTGGTCTGGCATCGCGCTTGGGTGTAAATATTTTTCAATGTATTTTCCCTATGTAACGAAAATGCGAGACCCTGTGAGGGGAAAATACATTTTAATTAATTAATTATTTCGATAAATTGTCTTAAATTACTGATATCTAAAACGTCATTTTATCTGTACGATACCGAGTGGTATAAATGCCGATTTATTGATAATTATGACACGTTTACAGCTGGAGGATTGTGTTGGTTTCGGTCGACTGTTTATTGTTAATTTCACAACAGCCCCATAAGTTAATTGATGCAAAAAAAAAGAAATTTTTATACAACTATTGATTAAAAATTTTCCTTTTCAGTTATCTAAGGCTGCTTATTCATACTTTGCAGCTCTCAATACTATGGAAAACCGATAAATTAAACCACAATTAATATTTAGAAGACAACTTAGATTGTATTTTGACTTAAATAGAAAAGTATTTTCGTGCAATTCTGCTTTGAAGATACCTGCAATTTTTGCAACAGTTTTTGCAAATTTTGTAACAGTTTTCTTTGTCTTTGACGAAGTTTTTACTGTCTTTAGTACTAAATCAAACGCTCAGCTGTCTGTTAGTGGTGAAGGATTTTGGTCTCACGGGGTCCCGCATTTTCGTCACGCTCCGAACAAATTTACTACTCCACCGCGCCCAAAAAAAGTTTCACTTCAAAAACAGTTGCTCATTTTGACGATATTGCGATATTGCTATTTGAATTGGATGTCTATACAGAAATTCTAAATTAAAATACATAAAATTTCTATAGTGCTTTAATTTTTTACACACATCAAGACATTTAAAGTCGAATAGAAAGTCAAAAGAATTACGGAATCCAACATTGTCTCAACAGATTTCGTAGATTTCTTAGAATTCGTCGATTTCGTAGAATACGTAGGATTCGTAGTCCCCGTTGTCGTAATCTTCTCTTATTTTTATAGATGTGTTCAAGCACAAAAGCCATAGCAGCTGCTCCTAAACCAATTAGCCATATAATGAATACACCAGAAAGATCATCAACAATCAATTGTACCATCAGAATATCTACGAGTACTGATTAATCCTGGGTCACAATCATCATTCATCTCTGAAAATGCAGTGGATTTATTGGCTCTTCCACGCAAGAAGGTGAATGTTCACATTGTTGGAGTGGGAGATGCAAAGATAACAGCAAAACATACAGTGACGATTAATTTGCAACCAAGATTCCCAAGTAAATTCAATATGCTGACCGAAGCATTAGTGTTGGAAAATTTAATAAAGTCATTACCAAACGATGACCTTGATTTTATGGTTAATGACAGCTGGCAAAATATAATATTGGCTGATCCAACTTACTACAAGTCATGTCGAATTGATATGATTATAGGTGTAAAGGAACATGCAAACATCATAGTACACGGATTATTGAAATCCAGTGATGGTCTACTAGCTCAGAACACTGAACTGGGATGGATCATCTCTGGAGCAGTTCCAAGGCAAGAAGTTGAATCACAGCAAGTTGTAAGTATGGTTATAACGACATGCGAAGATCAACTACGTGAATTAGAAAGAACGGAGAATACATCGAAGAAGAACAAATCTTGTCGTAACCATTATGGAAGTAAAATGGATATGCAGAAAGTGCAAAAAGATCTCAATAATGGTGATCAACAGAAGACATCCAAGGTAAAATGGAAAAAAGTGCAAGAAAGAAGACAAGTGTGTAGTGTCAATCGTTCTCACAATGGTCAAACCAAAATGAACAGTGTCATCAAACAAATGGATGGGCGACACAACAAGTGCAATAATGATGGTTATCACTACAGCATCAGCAACTACAATCACCGCAATCAGCCTAACCAAAGCAGCAATTTTCATAGGCAGTATAGCAAGAACGAAGTCATCTCGAGAGGCGACAATTTCAAGAAAAAACAATTAAGAAAACATGGGCGATTAAAGGAAGATTATGGAAATACAGTTCCGAGAAATTAATGAATGAACTATTACTGAAGTGTTGCAGTGATCAGAAATTGGTTTATCTAATACGAATAATGTTTAAGCTTATAATTATTGTTGATAAATTCTTATTGTTCACTTTAAATTCTTTGTTTTGTCGGATTGGCAATATGTTTAATTTCAGATTAAACAGATTTGTTTTTGTCTTGTATTAATTGTTATTAATTGACAAATTATCGGTTGCAACAAATTATTGTTATTGTTGCCTCAATTATTGTAGAATGATCGCATTCTTTTGTGTAACAATAACAGCATTCAGCAGTTTTACATAATTGTTCTATTTAATTGTTGCAATTGTCTAATCTATTATATATATAAAAATGGTGTAAAAAATGTATAGTAATTCATAAAATGAGAACGGCTGGGCCGATTTCTGTAAAATTTGTTGTCAGTTGTTCGTATTTTCGAGGAGAAGGTTTTTACGGAAGAAAATTTTGGAAAATCCCTCCGGAAAAGTCGGAAAATTGGAAAAATCGAAAGTTTTCATTCAAAATCCGAGTTGGCTTAGACTTTGCGCAATCTGACAGGTGTCATTTTGGCATTGTAATTTTTTACAGTAAATGTGCTATTTTTCTTGCTGCGAGTTTTGTGTATTGTTAAACTGATTCCGGATAGTCGTAAATTACGCATTCACGTAAAATTGGGGCGAGGCAAAGTTCGCCGGGTCCGCTAGTATAATATAATATTAATAATAATATTCAGCAATTCTACTTAAATATGTGCTACTTATTAATAACCTTGGTCTGATTAGATCACGGTATAAATAATGTATTGTTAGACCAATTAAAGTTTAGTATCAATTCGTAAAGAGTTGTGCTCACTTCAACAAGGTGCCTTACCTTAAAGCGGTTTATCCCAGTGAGCCCTCGTTTAGGAGAAATTGGCCTAGATAGATTAACAGAATAAATGTATCCCGATAAAGTAACACTATAATTTGAATGGGTGGTAGCCCAACGGGTAGGGCCCGTTGAACACCAAAGCAAGAACAAAAGCAACAGCTGAAATTTGTCCCTGCCCCAATACCACAAAGCAACCCATGGCAAAATAACACAGTAAGAAACACTCCAAGTTCAGATGAACAAAATTCGAAAACTGACACAAGAAACACAGAATACAGCAGCAACATTAACAAAGAAAACAACAACAAAGACAATGGCAGCAACACACACGACAAGTTCGCGACACTAACACAAGAAATTAAAAAATTAAATGCGCTGATCAATATAGATAAAACAATAAAACAAATACAAGAATTAAACAAACAACTGGAATGTGCAACGAGTGAGTCTCAAAAATTCATCATAATGAATCACTTTCTCACAAACCTAGATAATTAATGGAAGAACTAATCATTGGCACATGGAATGCAAACGGAGTAAAACAAAGCTCCATAATTCTTACACAATTTCTCCACAAACAAAATATAGATATCATGGCCATACAAGAAACAAGACTAAAACCTTCAGACCAGTTCAACATAAGAAACTACACAACGATCAGAAAAGATAGAATTAATGCAACCAATGCCTCAGGAGGCGTAGCCATCCTAATCAAAAACACAATTCCACACCGTGAAATGCAAACACCAGACAACACCATAGAATCTGTATCAATGCAGCTGGAAAATGATATAAATATCACATGCATATATAATAAACCAGACAACACATACAACGCACAAGAAATGGAAGACATAATTAACATATCCATAAAAACCATAGTAATAGGCGACTTCAACTCCAAACACATCAACTGGGACTGCCCCGAAAACAACAGAAACGGCATCACATTACAAAATATAGTCGACAACAATAATGTACTCTTACACTACACAAGGGAACACACACATTTTCCCTCAAATGGAAACAGACCAAGCAAGATAGACCTAATATTAACAAAAAACATTAAAAACTATCAACGACCTGAGTCAATCTGCGAGCTAAACTCCGATCACAACCCGGTATTATTCAAAATGGATACCAATATCACAAAACAATCCTTTATCAAACAAAACAGATCATACGAAACAACAAATTGGGTGACTTTCAGGAAAATACTAGACAGCAAAATCACTATCAGAAATGACATAAAAACACCTCAAGAAATAGAAAATGAAATCAACAAGTTAAACAATGCAATAATAATAGCAAGAAATGCAACAAGCAAACTCAAAACAATCGACATATATAAAGATGCACTACCTGAAAATATTAAACAATTAATAACAGAAAAAAACAGAATAAGACGACATACACAACGAAATCCAACACAAGAAAACAGACAAAGATTGAAACAAATAAACGACATAGTTAAAAACGAAATCAGGTCACACCGAAATTTAAAATGGCAACAAAAATTACAAAATCTAACAACAAAGGATGGAAGCGTATGGCAAGCTGTAAAACAAATTACAAAGAAGTTCGAAAAGATCCCAACACTAAAAGACGAAACTGGAAAAACCCACATAACAACAGAAGAGAAAGCAGAAATACTTGCAAATGTCATAGAAAAGACATGCACCAACAATATGATAACAGACGCCGAAATAGAAGAAAAGGTTCAAAATAACCTCGACCAGGTAACAAAAAGCCCATGTGTCCTAGATAACAAACAGTGTGCAAAATTATTTACAACTACACAAGAGCTAAGGGAAATAATTGGGAAGTTACCAACAAAAAAATCACCAGGCCCAGATACAATTGATAATAAAGTAATCAAAAACCTTTCTAAGAAGGCCCTAGTACAACTCCTATATATTATAAACAGCATCATAAAAATACAGTACTTTCCCAACATCTGGAAAAACGCTACAATAGTCCCAATCAAGAAACCAGGTAAACCAGCAACAGATGTCAACAGTTATCGCCCGATTAGCCTGCTCAATGGGCTCTCTAAAATAACAGAAAAAGTTATAGCGAAAAGAATTGACTGCTTCGAAAAACAACACAAGATCATCATAGACCAGCAATTCGGATTCAGACCAGGGCACAACACAACCCTACAACTAACAAGAATTCTATCTGACACAAAAATTGAATTTAAAAAACACAAATCCACCGTCATGGCAATTCTAGACATTGAAAAAGCGTTTGACCGAATATGGATTGAAGGCCTAATCTTCAAACTATCAGAATATCAATTTCCACACTGGTTAATGAAACTGCTATATTCATACATGTCAGGTAGGAAATTCCAAATCAAAATAGAACACAAACTGTCAAACCAGCACACAACAAAAGCAGGTGTTCCACAAGGATCAGTCCTCGCACCGAAATTGTTCAACTATTTCATTAATGACATCCCAACATTTGTAAAAACAAAAACGGCACTCTACGCCGACGACACGGCGATATATAGCAGCTCATTTGCAGCAGAGGTGGCCAACAAACAGATCCAAATTCACATGGATATGGTAACACGACATTACGAAAAATGGAAAATAAAAATAAACCCAAGCAAAACAGAATCAATAATATTTACGAAAAACACAACCAAAAACCACAAAATATTCTCGCCACTAACAATTAATAAACAAAAAATCAAAGCTAAAGAACATATCAAATATCTAGGTATCACACTAGATAAAGGACTACAATACAGCGAACACTTAAGGAAAACAATACAAAAAATACAAACTCTCATAAAGGTACTATATCCGTTACTAAAATCGAGTCACACATCAATGGAAAACAAAAGACTCCTATACACATCAATCATCCGACCAACCATAACATATGCAGCACCATCGTGGTGCGACATAAGTGATACCAATAAAAGAACACATAATAGAAATGGCAAACAAATTTTACACGACAAACTTAGGAAACAGCAAATTAACCAAACATATCATCAAACACAGAAAACATCACTTCAATCCGCAACACACCCTACCATTTCAAAGAATGGAATTCTACAATAATTAAAATCAATAAATAAAATAAACAAATCAAATAACCAACAAATAAAACCAAACCACTAGGATGATCACTCATCTCTACCAGAAGCAACTATTTTAAAAGAGGTTTTTTTTCCATAATTTTTATCATTTTCCTCTTAATAAACTCAAATTAAAATTTAAACATAGCAGGAAAATAAAACAAACAATTTATACAATTACTCTAACTGTACACAACAAAAGATCATGAAATTAATTGTAGGCGCAAGCGGGAACAATTGCAAAGATTGTACTAAAGTAATTATTGTAAAAATATGAATTATTAATAAAGAATTTTTCAAAGCAAAAAAAGCAAGCCCTGATCATTGCTGAATAAGGTATAGGTTCAATTCCAAGTCAGCTCACTTTTTATACTTTGTTTAATATTCCTTTTTTAATTTTTCTGCGCATTACAGTTCGCTGTGTAATACAAAGAAGTTTAACGAAAGTTTTTTAAGCCGGAAAATTTGTTTATGTAGTCGGCTTGAAGTTACAATGTAATGGATGATAATTGTCATAAAAACATTTGAAGCATAAATTATTCTCACACCAAGAACATTGAATAATCTACGCATTGTTACACTTACACTTTTCGGGCGATTTCTCCCAAACGAGGGCTCACTAGGATGAACCACTTTAGAGTGAGATACCTAATAACTAACCCTACATCGCCATCCATTTTGTTTTCGAATCCCCATCCCCAACCTGGAGCCCTCTCCTTGTCAGTCTGCTTCCTGTTGATAGTTGCATAATCACAACAAAAATTGAAAGAAAAATAATTAATATTAGAAGCAACATGATTATTTGAAAGGCACTGGCACTAACACTAACACTAGACGTGATTAATTATTAATGAACAAAAAAAATCGCAATTTTTTCATCTTAACGCTTCAAAGACTAGACCACAACTGAACAAGAACGAACAAATCTAAGAAGGGTGTTAAGTAAGCGGTAAAATATTAAAAATATCTTTTGTGTGGATCCCCAGTCTTCCCTACGAATGTACTCGAAATCCATTTGGGATATGATGGAAACGCGTTTATTCTACGACATCCATGCGCCTGAAAGATTTTTGGACGCCACCAAAGTTGTGTTTCTTCTTTAAACGTTTCGTTAGCAAAAACCTGAAATTAACTATAGGAATCCATATGGAAACAATGATGGATTTAGGCTTAGGCCGACGACTCCCGTACTATAATAACGAAATCAAAGAAAATTGAGTTATTCTGTGCCAAGGCTGAAGCTACGTATTTATCCAATGAATATTCAATTCTAATTCGACGTTTGCTGGACAACCTCCCATTATATACGATAATTTCCAATTGTCCCTAATATGTAACGCCTCCAAACAATTGGAAAACTATTGAAAAATGATATAGTGTAATGGTTGTTATTTTTACATATGAGAAAACAACAAATGTATATGCCTTCCAAAGAATTCTCTCCAACTTTTCAATAATAAATTTAGTAATTGTTGGGTATAAAAGGCAGATGTTTTAATAGAATCAAATCCAGTTGTAAGCTAGAATGTCGCATAACGTCGACTTTTTCCGCAATTATTTCGATTCAAACAAACGTTTATTGAAAATTTCCGGTATTTGGTTCTACGATCGACCTGTATCAAAATTAACCAAACATATACAATATTCGTACAACACATTTATTTGTGTTTATATATTTATTGCTTATTTACCGTTAGAATTCTCATATATGATTTTATCGCTCAATAATCTCGACTTATTTCTAAGATCTTTACGTGATCTTGGCAATCATATAACTTGCATCTACAAATTCATCAATTATAATCTGTACCGGCGGAAAATTATCAAATTAATCGATTTGTTGGAGAATTACGTTTGTAATTATGAGGAATTCAACGATTTTTGCCCGAAAGCGATTGTTGAACAACATAAAAACGAGGCGAAACGATGGACAAACTATTTTTGGATTTTAGTAAATTCAATCTGTATTACAATGTTCGTTACTGGTATTTTTGTATTTGTGTTTCTTGCCGATCAACAATGGTATATTGAAGATGATGGTAAACGTGTGTATCGACAAAAATATCCAGTTAATATTGTATCACCATTTGGAAAAGATACACGTGTTCAATTTATGGCAACTTTCTTGTTCACAATTGCACCATTAACACTCTACGCTTGGATGATTATTGGTAATAATACAACACGGTTTTTAAGAAGAACAACCGTGTTATATGAAGATTGTTAGAATTTCACTGTAACTGTACCGAAAATTGCAGCTTTGGATTCGTTATTTATATCGTTGATGAGTTGTATTAGTGCACATTTGGAAGTCTTACAAGGTGCTTTCAAAACTTTACGTCCACGATGTTTAATTAGAATCGGTCGTAATATTAATGATGCAGTTTTATATGATCCGGAGGATGTGCAAAAAGAAATGCAACACGAAATGATTGTTTGCATTAAACATTTACAAATGATTTTTGAGTAATTTTGATTCAAATAATCGTAAAGTATTCTGATTACATTTTTTTCTGAAGTGTTTCAGAGGATTTGGAGGCTATTTATAATGTTCAAACCTTGTTCCAAACTTTGGTGTCGTTGGGCGAAATGTGTTTCTCTTTATATTTATTGAGTGACGTAAGATTTTTCTAATTTATGATTATTGCCACTAAAAGATCACAATTAGCGAAGCATTAAAAAATTCCAGACATTCTAATTCTGAGCTGCTATCGTTTTTATAGAGAATTCGATGCATTTTTTGCACTTCAAGAGCAAATTTAATTTCTCACAAACTGACCTATTGAAAGTGTGGCCACTTTTTAGCGAGATTTGAATCTTGATACTAAGCCCGATTTAATCCCAGTTCACAATAAATCGAGCGGGATTCGAACCATGGGCTAGCCGGGCGTTGGGGTGCTCTCAACCGCTGAGCTATCGACGGCCTGTAATTCTCTCTCGGACTGAATAACTGAGAATTAAAATGTCCCTTAATCATTAATTAAATTATATCGATAACTCGAATTGCCTGAAACTTTAAGGTCTTGGACGCAAATACTGGAAACGAGCTCTTCTATCTATTATCAGTTGCTTTTGAATTGTTGCTCTATTGTTGGTTCGGTAATGGAATTACAGAAGCGGTAAGTTGTATTGTGAGTCTCGAAAAATGTTCCGATAGAAAAAATTTCAGAGTACGAATCTTTCATTCGCTATTTACGACAGTGATTGGCTGCCAACAACTAAGAAATTCAAGAATGCAATGACCATCACTTTAACTCGATTAACAAAACCGATTTACATAACAATTGGCAAAGTAACGCCACTTACCTTCACCACATTCCTTACAGTAACGCAATTTGTCATGGTTCAATCGAATTTGAATTAATTTGTAAGATTTGTAGATGGTGCGTGGAGCTTATTCGTTTTTCACATTTTTAAAACAACGCAATGGCATCAGGACATAATTGCAATAATAAAACAGGAGTTTTTAGAAAAAAAATTATTATTGAAAAGATACTTTTAATAATAAAAGCACTATTGTTGTCTTAGCTGAAACTCTCACAATTAACAAACTATTTTATTATAGAAGAGAAGTAAATTTTAGCTGCCACAATTGTTGTAATACTGCAAAATTATTAGGTTTTTGTCAAGCTAAAACTCGACTTTAAAATATAAATACTTAAACTATAATAAGTACAAAAGAATAAGTTAATCGATGCTTAAAAATCACTTAAAATATTATTCTGTAAATTTAATAAAATATTTACACGATTATTTACAAAATAAAAGGCAAGCTTTAAATCATCAATTGAATAAAAATCCAATTTTCTGTCACAATTCCTGGACATCCATAACGGTTTCCTGTTTATTTAAAATCGTTCAGTCTCTGTTTTTTTGATTTGCTAATAAAACATTAAACATAATTTTCTCCAGACGTGTTTGTTTCTAAATTATTTTTACCACGTATATTACTATGTTTCTCGCGATTCTTATTGTTTCTCTTGTCTTTTACAACATTTTCATTCGATTTATTACATTTAGTTGTCCACGGCTGTTGTGTTGTTGTTGATTGATTGTTGTTTTGTGATGGCAAACATGACATTTCAATCATGTTTTGATTCTGGAAAAAATCCGAGCTAGAAATTTCTGGAAATAAAGATGAAATTATCCTAGTTTTAGTTGTGAGTAAAATAAACTATAAAAATAAACAACAATGGAGCGAAATTTCATACAAAAATTCAACAATTTTTTGCACAAACAAAAACAACAAATAAATAAATTAAAAAAAAAAACATTAGTAGTTAGTCTAAGCAGAGAATCGTTTCGAATAAACCATCATAATTGTTTGATTAAATGTTCGTAATTATAGTGTTTTATTCTATTGCTAGTGAAATTTTTAGATTGAGCAGAAAGCAGAATTTTCGCACACAAAAGCTTGCAGTTCCTACATGAAAACTACTGATTTTCGATTGATGCTCCTGTATCGTTTTACTCACACAGTGAGTGTGTGAAAATCTCAACCTAAACTTTGAATTACAGAATGTGAACAAACAACAACGACAACAACAAATAGAATAGAAGAAAATTTGAATATGTACCTCACCTTGTTGTCGGCATCCGCTAGTGGATTTGCTGTTATTGTTATTCGATTCCGGTGGTACTACACCGTTAACGCGTGTTTGATTTTTCGTATTCACTATATAATCATTACCATCAATATGATGATGATGATGATGATGATGATGAAGATGATCATCGACAACACCGGACTTATCACGATCGTCTAAATTTAAATGATAAATTAGAGAATTCATTGTGCAGTACGAAGGAGAGTTCAAATATCAACTGTTGTCAAAACCGATAGTTTTGCCGGAATGAATACCGGAACCGAACCGATATACGTTTTACTAATCGAACCGAAAACCGGAACGAAAAAGTAACGGTTCGAAGCCTTTGAGATCTTTTATTGAACTGGGTACTTTGATGGCGTTTTCTACAGACCTTATTTAAGGGGTGTCCTGAGTTAGAACGCCCAAAGAATAGCTGTTAATTGTTTAAATTGATATTAAACTATCCGAGGATATATTTACAAAGTTACAGAGACCGCTTTTAATTATTAGATCCAAATTAAATATTAATGAAGCCAACAACATAGGGGGAGGGAAAGAAAATGTGCTCACCAAAAAGTCCGTTCTTCACTACAAATTTCTCTTCTAATGTAATAGTGAATTCTCGTGAGAGAACTAGTGCTGCACTGGTGCAATTAGAGATGTGTTATCAATATGGATGTTTTTGAAATAACGATAACTTGACATAGCCAACCGTTTTAAGCAGTTACGTTATTATTAGGGGTGTACGAATAATTCGAAGATCTTCGAATAATTCGAAAATATTCGAATAATTCGTCAACTTATCGAATAATTCGAAAAATTTCCCCTAGTTATTATATTTTAAGTCCGGAAATGTTGATTTTTCTCCTAGTGTCTTAGCTTTATCAGAGACGTTATTTTATCGATTTTTACATTGAAGTTAATGAGCATTGAACATTGTTTATCCCTACTATACTATTAGCGCTGAGAGTGGCGAATTTTTAAATTCTCAGGAAAAAAGTTCATTAGAGCAACACACAAAATTCCAGTATTGAAATCAATGCATTACATTGATAGACAGGAAATTTTACTGCTATTAGTATCGTCTTTTATCATAACATACTGTGCATCAAACGATAGTCTCTGAACAACCTTTCCTTTTTAGTTTTTGACCAAATCAGTGGATTAGATAACAATTTTTTGTAGGTAAATACCGTCGTCTAACCGCAATCTGCTGTTGTTTTTTTGTCTTCTCTATTATAAATGTTAAAAATTTGTTGTCGATTTTAGAAATTTACAATGTAGGTACCCTGGTATTTTTTTTATCTCAAATTACGTTTTTGAAGGTTGCATTCGATTATT
Source organism: Epicauta chinensis (assembly GCA_021725515.1). Taxonomy (NCBI): domain Eukaryota; kingdom Metazoa; phylum Arthropoda; class Insecta; order Coleoptera; family Meloidae; genus Epicauta; species Epicauta chinensis. The sequence goes on along the minus strand of JAEDXX010000339.1, from coordinate 9,432 downwards.
CCAGTAATTGAAAGAGTTGGGCCGGGACCGTCTGTATATAGGACAAAGACCTTGCAATAAATGTTTCCATCATTGGTATAGGAGAAAGGCTAACCTCACTATATGTAAACCTGTAAATGACATTTGCAATATTTTTTTGCTATTTTTGGGCGCTTAGGTCTTGCAGTGGCACGCATCACTTCTTTTTATCATCAGAATCACATGACGATAATAAAAATTGCATCAGCATGTATGCCGTCCATGTTGATTGCAATTTTCTTTTGTTTTGCACTCATTCCAGCACGAGCTGTTAGAGCTCGTGTCGAAATATGTGCACTGAGTGCGTACTGAGGGCAAAAAAATTGCACTGATTTACCAAAAGAACACGACTAGTGCACCAGTCCTGCACTAGTTCCATATGAATACTATATAAATATTGACATTTCTCGCACATCTCTAATTGCACCAGTGCAGCATTAGTTTTCTCACGAGAATTCACTATAAGTAATATCGATAGAATTATTTAAAGTTTTGAATTTTTTTGACAGTGCGGCCATGCGCGGCATGTTGCAAGGTTGCCAGATCAATTTTTCTATTTCTAGACATATTAGAGAAGACGCTGTTCATCTAGTGTTTTTTATAGTGTACGCATGGTATTTTATAATTTGCTCGAGTGCTCGTTGGGAACGTCCTTAAAGATCTGAAAAATACGATTGAGAAAAATAAACAATTACGAAAAAATGTCGAAGAATATCAAAGCCTCATTTCGAATGTCGTTAATTTATGGGTCGAGGTTTTTAAAACAATTAAAAAAAAATGGAAGTGAATGTCAGAAGTTTGAAAAACTGATGGAGTTCATCTTTTCTTTGCCAGGATGAACAGCACCAGTCGAAAGATTTTTTTTTCTGATGAATAACATTTGGTCTGGTGATCGGAATAAACTTGTTACGGAAAATACTAAAACGTTTTCTGCAAATTAAAGTTAACTCAGATGTAAATTGTACGGAGTTTTACGAATTAATAAAAGAGGAAACAATTCTTTTAAAAAAAGTTCATTCATTTGAAAAATATGAATTTAATAATAAAAGTAATTAATATTCAGTTACGGAATTATTGTTCTTTATTTGATGTAGTATTTTTTTGAATTGCTAATTTCATAATTAGCTAACAGTGAATAAATGTTATATTTTCCAACAAAACAATAAATATGTTTATTTAAACATTGGGTAGATTTTTCTACAAATTTTCTTGACATGTCGTTGAGTCCGTATTTTTCTTCTAAAAAATATGGTAACCCTAACTTTACCCACATCCACGATAAAGTGTTTACTTTACCGTTGAGGTGGATAGACTCCATAGCAACCAGCAGCAAATGAACAAAAACAATTGCTTGTTGTTTAGAGAAATCCAATAGCAACCAACAATGATTGACAACTGTATGAATAATTAATATCATAACTTATTAGGAAATAAAAAAAAATTAAAAGAGTTTTAAGGGTAAGAATCGAAAAAATATTGTACTGCACACGGTGGTAAAGTCTCTTTAGCCACTCGCGGATTTGGCTTGTGGATAAAGTATGACTTTACCACCTTGTACAGTAAATAACTATTATTTGGTTGGTATCGAGATATAAAAAAAAACACACAAAAATTATTTGAATTATTTATTTGACATTGTACGTGATTCTTTTATGGTTAATGTTGTATAGTAACCTTTCCAAAAAAATAAATTTTCATTTCTTGTTGTTGAATATTGACTTAAAATAGTCCCAACAAAGGGACTCTTATACCATAAAATCCAATTAGATAATTTGCAACTCCCACCAAATGTGCATAAAGATCTTTTCTGAAGCAGATAATTGCTGGTCGTGGGAAATCGAATATGGGCTTCTGTTAGGAAATTCGATGGTACCCGACCACACGTACACCATCAATTTAACCCATATAGAATATTAGCGAATATCCTTAATGACAGAGTTAGTCAGTTTTTATACAGTATGTCCCAGGATCAGGTTGACAAGAGGGGAAAAATCTTTATTTTTGATTTTACGTGGAAAAGTCACTCTTTATAAAAAGTTCTTCTTGTCGACCATTAAAAATTTTTAAATCCAATTACATGATTTTATAAAATTAAAAAAAAAACGAAAACTTTTCTATCTAAAATAGGTAGGTAGTAGTGCTGTACAATTTAACCGGTTAGGCAGGCTAAAAAGGTTAGCTAAGTTAATTAGCTGGCTAGCCGGTCAGCTTAACCGGTTAACTGAGTTAGCTAAGTTAATTAGCTGGCTAGCCGGTCAGCTTAACCGGTTAACTGAGTTAGCTAAGTTAATTAGCTAATGGTTAACCGGCTAAACGGCTATTTTTTTAAGCTGTTTAACAATTTCTTTTTCACCGGCAGGTTAAAAAAGTAACATTTATGAACAAAAAAATAACAATAGAATAATTTATTAGATTAATTAATATTTTACATTTATTTTTATTTATAAAAAGGGCTTTTAAATTAATTAAAGAATTTTTTTTCAGTTATAGATATCTCTATTTTGATAAAGAAAAATTAATAAATTTGCATTTTCGGGAAGTAAGCAGTTCCGCTTAGAACTTATAATATTTCCGGTTGTGGAAAAAACCCTTTCAGATGGTATACTTGATGCTGGAACAGCTAAAAATCTTCTTGCCAGTCTAGCCAGATGAGGAAACTTATGGCGTTTAGAATGCCACCAATGAAGGGGATTATCATCAATAGAAATATTTGGCTCCATTTTGAAACTATTGATTTCTCTTTCATGTACTTCACTCTGATAATTTGGATTATCGCTTTCAAAGCTTGCAATTCTCTCAAAACTTTGAGATAAAGCAACGTCACAATTGAAAAGATAATCCAAGTTCTTCTCTCTTTTGTTCTTATTAGCAACTACTGATGTCCCTTCAAAATTTTCGTTGGCCATAATCTCTATTCTAAACGCCATAAGTTTCCTCATCTAGCTAGACTGGCAAGAAGATTTTTAGCTGTTCCAGCATCAAGTACACCATCTGAAAGGGTTTTTTCCACAACCGGAAATATTATAAGTTCTAAGCGGAACTGCTTACTTCCCGAAAATGCAAATTTATTAATTTTTCTTTATCAAAATAGAGATATCTATAACTGAAAAAAAATTCTTTAATTAATTTAAAAGCCCTTTTTATAAATAAAAATAAATGTAAAATATTAATTAATCTAATAAATTATTCTATTGTTATTTTTTTGTTCATAAATGTTACTTTTTTAACCTGCCGGTGAAAAAGAAATTGTTAAACAGCTTAAAAAAATAGCCGTTTAGCCGGTTAACCATTAGCTAATTAACTTAGCTAACTCAGTTAACCGGTTAAGCTGATCGGCTAGCCAGCTAATTAACTTAGCTAACTCAGTTAACCGGTTAAGCTGACCGGCTAGCCAGCTAATTAACTTAGCTAACTTTTTTAGCCGGCCTAACCGGTTAAATTGTACAGCACTAGTAGGTAGTTTGTGCAAATATACAGTATTTAACAAAAAAAAATAAGACGGCTGATTTATTAGTTGTTATGGTAACATCTTATTAATATGTACCACAATTTAAATGAAAAAAATATTGACTAAAAAAGAACGAATTTATTTGGTACAACGTTATAGCATTGGGAATATATCATTTAAATACGCAATAGATCTTTTTCATAAGAAATTTCTCAATTCAACTGTTTCTAGGAAATCAGTGAATAGTATATTAAAGAACAAGTGTCAGAAGTCGCCTATTATTGCACGAGTCCAAGTTTAGAAAACGAGCGGCGGAGCCGCGAGTTTTCTAAAGGACGAGTGCAATATACGACTTCTGACACGAGTTTTTTATACTATTTTTTCTATTTTGCCTATTTTGTGCCCTTTTTTACAAAAAAATTGCGAGATCTGATATTTAGGGAAATTGGTGGGAGTTGGTGTTACTAAAAAAAAACAATTGAACATTCATCTAGGAAACTTCAATTGTTTTATTTTTCACTCTTAGTCAATTGTTTTTTTCACCATATTGCTTATTTAACAATGAGTGAAGAATTTTCATGTACTCCACCTGAAATAAGGGAAATTGCTGAAAATTTAGGAAGCAATTTACTACCCAATAAATCCAAAGATCAGTACGAAAAACGGTATATTAAGTATCTTGTTTTTATGATTTTTGACAGTTGTCAAAAGCAATGAAAATGTTACCAACCTAGTGGAAAGAAAAATTCCTACATTTTACTTTTCAGCACTAGTATCGAAATGAGAACATTTCGATACAGTAGCGAGTTTAATAATAGCGCTATTATTGACGCAAAATAGAAAATAGTAGATTATGTTATTAGGCGTAAAACTGGAACTTTGTGTGCTGAAGCTGACTGTTGTCTGCCGAACGCTAGTGAGGCAGACATGTCAGCTGAAGCACACAAAGACAGTTTTGCGCCGAATGACATATACTAGTTTATCTTCAAACGTCTTAATTTAACATTCTTTTATATTGAAAAGTTTTTAAAAATTAAAATTTTAACTGATCGCAATATCTTGGCAGTACTGCTTCCATGGCGATGCAAAAAAAAAATTCCAACAACGAAAAAAATTAAACGCCAGTGACAGATTTTGTCATTTTGTCTGCCTAAGCTTATAAAAAAAGAAAAAAGCGCCTAGGCACACAAAATGCTATTTTTACCTTGTCATTTGAGTCACAAAAACTGTCACTTTTGTGACGTTTGAAGATAAAATTTTTTATTGAAATTGTCACCACAACGTCACAATTCTGGTAGATATTAATAAGATGTTACCATAACAACTAATAAATCAGATACTTTGTATCGATGATTTCTGGTATAAAAATTAATGTATTTTATTTTTTCAAAGTTCATTTGGAGGTACACTCACAAACAAAAGTTTTTCTATGATACCAACAATAATTGGAAATTTCATTTAAAATTGAATCAAATTTAAACTATTAAATATTATATTAAATTTGTTTTTTAATATACTCGTGAGGAAATAGAGTGGTGAGGCAATTTTCAAAAAATCGCTTTTTATCATAATTAACACACGTCTTCACAATACAAACAATGTAATGCAAATATTTCATTGGACAGCAAAAACCAACGAGAAGGTGTAGAGTTTACGTTGTCAGACACGTGAGTTAAAGAGATTTTTCGACAGCCTTTTAGTTCGAAAAATGTCTTTTATGTTTAAGACATATGGGACATTCCACCAAATAAAATGATTTTTACGGTGCGACCTCCGCCGATTTTTTTCTTCAAATTGTGTGGAGATGTTCTCTACTTTGGAAAAAAGATTTCCTGAAAGTTTGAGCTCTTAATATGCGGTCGTTTCGAGGTTATGAATTTTTGAAATTTTGAAGCAAAAAAATTTTCAACTTTTTCATTTTTTTTAAGTAAAAAAATTTTTTTTTCAAAATTGGTAAAATGTAGCTTTTTGTTGGGAAAATTCTCAGCTTTTTAATGGGAGTGTTTATTTTTTCATGCATGCAACGGAAGACCCTTTAAAATCCAATCAAAGTGAAAAAGGCAATTTTTCTCACAATGCGGCGCGTGGTACATCAAATGTGATATTTTTTTCTGAAAGCTGAGAGTTTTTCATACAAAATATATAATTTTCGCAATGTGCATATTTTTTGTTTTTTTACAATTAAATAAGATGTAACATCTCGACAATTAAAAAATAGTATATTAAAAAACAAGTGTCAGAAGTCGACAATTATTGCACGGGTCCAAGGACGACTGCAATAATTGTCCTATACACGACATTCGAAAAATTTAATATATGAGGTACTTTCAAATTTATCGCATTTATCGCATTTAGGAACTTCAATGCTAAGCATGAGCACTGGGGATCCACAATAACAAGAACAGACGGAGGAAGATTGTTGGCTGTCTTAACAGACTACTAGAGGACCAACTTATTGACCTACTGAACTCAACAGATTACCAGACCTGATTGACTTTATTGTTACAGGAGACCTAAGTTTAAAACAATGTAACCTACACTGATAGAAAGAAAACATGGAGCCAACTTGGTTTCCGTTGAGTCAAATACGCCATGTATTTATAAACTAGCAGACTCGGCAGACTTCGTCCCGCCCGCTCGTTGGTTTCTATTCATAAAATTAACAAAATTAATTCTATTAATTAAATCATAATCTGGCAAAATATTGAAATGTTTGAACAAATTATTGTTTAATTGTAAAACGTCAAAGAAAGTGAGGTTAGAATCACTGTTATTTACATTTTAAAATGAAAATATATACAGTCAAACCTGTGTAAGGGAGAACTGGATAAGCGAGAAAACTCTATAAGTGAGAGTAATTGTCAGGTCCCGTAATTTTACCCCTCTAAAACCTCTATGAGTGAGAGACAAAAACCTGTATAAGTGAGAGTCGTTTTTCGCTCATGGACCTCTGTAAGTGAGATTGTTAATTGCCTGTACCTCTATAAGCGAGAGTTAAACGTATTTATAACTCATTCTTAAATTTCAAAGAACTCTTAGTTTATTGGAATGCCTGAATTTGCATATATGAAATAGAAAAATACACACAAAATGTAAACACTGAAACGCAGAAAAAATTAACGGATTTTTTCAAGTAAATTTAATGTTAGATCTTTAGTATTTTTTTGTAAGCATTTATCTGCAAACATGTATTATTCTAATAAATAATACCCATACAATACATGCATGTTTATCGATATTTATTGGCTGTATTTTTCTAGACCTCTTTAAAAGAGATAAACCTCTCCTGAACCTCTGTAAGCTAGAAACTCGGGTTAGTGAGAAACCTCTATAAGCGAAAAATAGATCGCGGTCCCTTGAACTCTCGCTTATCCAGGTTCGACTGTATATTAATTAATGGGTATTAATTAGCATATAGGACATTAAAGGACATCTAATTGTCAGTTGATGTAGGACAGCCTTTAATATATTATACTCAAAAAGTCCTAACTTTTGACACTTAAAACGTTTAAGTAAAATCCAAAAAAAGACAACTGCAGAAGAAAATCGAGGCCTCAAGCAAAGACAGAAAGAAAATAAACCAAGATAATAATGGACTTCATCTCTAACGTGCGGCGTTCCACGCACTTTCAATTTTTTATTGTTAATTTGCTATTAATGAGGGACTAGTTTGTCTATAACTTTTTCCTTGATCTGTGGTGGTTATCTTTTACCACAGAGACATAGTAAATGCTTTTAAAAGGCTTCTGCAGTAAAAACAATAATAATTAAACCGTAAATTAATTTTTTTCTCAATTTTTTTGCAAAACATGTCATCAGTTATACACGTTTTCAGTTTCGATTATGTCGCCTCCAAAAATGCTAATACCTCCTTCGATTTCTTCGAAAATTGGTGATTTTATGGCCAAATATTCACTAATTACATCAATATCAAGTCGGCCAGTTGCACTGTTAAAAATTTCCATAGTAATTTTACTAAATTTGTGTAGAAAGTTTTTACGCACCACATTTTTGAAATTGTAGAACTCAGTGTTGTGATTTTACTACACAACTTATCACAACTCAGATTCAAATTATTACAAATCATCAGTCGCAAAGTTTCTAATCATTTACTAGAACTATGTTTAGTAATATTACTGTACATTATTCGTAATTTTACTAAGCCAAATGTATCAAATAAATCTAGTAATTTTACAAAAATTTATTGTAATTATACTAGATAACTTATACCAATTTATTTTAGAAAAATTACAAACTTACAAACTTACAAATTACAACTTTGTGTTGCAATATTACTCACATTTAGTAAAAAATTGTTTAACAATATTTTACTAATTTGTCTCATTATCATATATTTATCAAAATGAAACAAGTAACTTATCTCAAATATATGGGGGACGACTTCAGACGACCTACCTTTTACCATTTTTACAGCCACCAACCCTTTCATGATAAGGAATCCTATTTCAATTTTCACGATAATTTTAAATATTGTATTTTCAAGATCTTATTGCGATGAGTTCTACAACAACAAACGACTTAAAACGTTGACGCCATCTATGGTAGTTTTACTAAAATTAGCAAGAAACATGAACACTTTATAAGATCTTATAAAGTGGTCCTGCAGGACCGTTCTTATAATATATTTATAAATTTTATACTTGTTGAAGTGAGCACAACTCTTTACGAATTGATACTAAACTTTATTTGGTCTAACAATACATTATTTATACCGTGATCTAATCAGACCAAGGTTATTAATAAGTAGTACATATTTAAGTAGAATTGCTGAATATTATTATTACTGTTATATTATATTAGACAATTGCAACAATTAAATATAACAATTATGTAAAACTGCTGAATGTTGTTATTGTTACACAAAAGAATGCGATCATTCTACAATAATTGACGCAACAATAACAATAATTTGTTGCAACCGATAATTTGTCAATTAATAACAATTAATACAAGACAAAAAACAAATCTGTTTAATCTGAGATTAAGCAATACTTTAAAAAGTTATAGTTTTGGATTGTGGTTTGCATTACTATATTAAGTGCGAAAAGCGATATACATATTTTGTTTACGAAATTAAAAAAATTTTGTAAAAATGCAAACAGAATTTTCAAAAAAAATAATGATCTGTAAATTTCTAATCATTTCTTGTAATTGTAATTGCAAGTTTTGGTTAGTAATTTTACTGATAAACGTGGTAAAACTAAATTCCAAAAATGTATAGAAATTTTACAAAATTTTAGACTTGAAATTACAACTGAAAATTGTAAAAACAGATAGCGCTTTTGACTAGAATGAAATATTGTAAAAACACAAACAGAATTTTCAAAAAAAAAAAATTGTAAAGGGTATAGCCGGATAAGCATGGTGAAATAGCCCCCATGTAAATTAGTATCATTTCTAATATCAGCCCACTCTGAAAACATTATACATACGTTTTTGGCACGGATTGACAAAGGGATTTTAAGATAGGGTGGAAAAATTATTTTTCAAATTTTTTTTTAACTATAACAGAAAGAAAAACGGCCAACGCCAATCTTTGATGAATGTTTCAGAGAATATTATAGATTTTTTTCTAATTTTTACATGATTTTAAAGTGTCCAAAAAAATTGAAAATGTTTTTGATAATTTTTTTTTTTCAAAGTTCTAATGTATTTACACCTACCAAAAAAAATTCACAACATTCATTAGATTAAGCACTGTTACTACAACAAAGGGGATTAAAACTAAAAATACGCTTTTTAAGTAATAAAAAAAATATTAAAAGCAGTTAACCTAGCCCGCCATCACTAGAATAATCAGCTACTTGCAAGTTCAAATATCTCGAAAATACACCAATTTGTAACTTCTCCGAGTTGAAAAATATGGGTTTTCCACATTTTTCGCTTGAAGACCAATAAAAGATTGTCCTCCTTATCTCTACACTCCATAGCCACAACCTATAGAC
>JAEDXX010000338.1:0-67500 GCA_021725515.1 Epicauta chinensis | reverse complement strand
TTGGAAGAAGATCCTGTTCCGAAGAAGTGGATCACTGCTATGAACCAATGGAAACAACAGCCGCAACCACAATGACAGGAAATAACAACCCTAAGGGAACAGAAATTCGAAATGCTATAGCAATGCATTGGACCCGGAACAATGCAGAGTGATATAAGGATATAAATCAGTAAAAATGTATTAAATTATGCAGAAACAATCGTAACAAAATCTCATTATTATTAGTATTAGTAGTATTAGGTATTTCTGAAATAAAGTAGAAGTATAACTTTTTAAATCGATTATTTAGTTACTCAATCTCTATCACTGCACTTTGTACACACAATATTTTTATTACAATGAGCTATTGTCGTTACTAAAGTTTCCAATAGATTTATCATTCGTTGTTCGTTATTGACACTTCGTTGTTCAACTGCTAGTTCACGTTCAGCAAGGTCATTTGCTCTTTTCAATTCCTGCGTCAGTAGGGATTCCTCGTTCGCCTTCCGTTTTCGACGGAGACGCTTTTCGTGGCTCCGCAATGGGGGTAAGCAGTTTGATGTTGACGGTACTGATGGAGAAGCGGTGTCATCCACACTATCACTCGCGCTGGGAGAAAACGGTGTGCTTGACTGCACAAAAAATCTTGTATTATGTATATATTACTGTGAAAGTCCGAAATTGGTGAATATCGACATTCACCGGTGAATGTCGATATTCACATAGTCGCTAGGTGTATGTCCGAAATATTTCATTACATTTTTTACATTCGGACCCTCACCGGTGTATGTCGACATTCACAGATACGCTTTGGTGGAAATCCGAAAGGGAGGAGCCGATAAAGAGGCGACTGGCTCTCTCCCGCCAAATCCTTTGTTTTATTGGCAATATTGAAACAGCGACAGTTCAGCAAAGCGGGAGTTTCAAAATTGTCTGTTTAACTTACCATTTCTAGTTATTAAAAACAAAACATGAGAAAAACTTATCCATTTTTTTGTACTACTATTATTTTCGTTTCTCATTTAGAATATACTATGGGATTTGAATCCTTGGTCACTCCTCTCAGAAAGAGAGGCAAAAAAGTTACGTCACCCTTGTGACGTTTTATAGCGGCTGAATTACGGAGAAAAAATATAAATCTCGGACATGTTCGACATTCACCATTAGTGCATCGTGAATGTCGACATAACCGGTGGAGGTCCGAATGTAAACAATGTAATGAAATATTTCGGATATACACCAAGCGCCTATGTGGATGTCGACATTCACCGGTGAATGTCGATATTCACCAACTTTCGGACTTTCACAGTAACATATATACTCAATAGGAAAATATGTTTATAAAATACATACACTACTGTCGGTTGTCGCCAGACATGCAACTTCCTCTTCAACTGTAATGCTTTCCTTCATTAAACTTAAATTGTTACAGGGAAAATCTCCGATCAACTCGTTCATGGTAATATATAGTGGCCACGTGCTGGGTGAACCCCCTAAGGGCCCCATTTTTTCTCCTCCCTAAAAAATGCAGCAATACACTAATAGTACAACATCATTGTTACAAACATATTTTTACCGTACGTGTACTTTTGAGTTAAATTTTGCACCTAAATTTTAATATCTCGTGCTGTTAGTGTGGAATTTCTCAACCGCATGTCGTTTTCCATAGCGGCTAATATGTGGCCATTCCGTTTGGCACTTCGTAACTGCAGCAAACGATCTCTCCATAAATTTAGTAATACATTTTCTTCGTTTCCGACCATGTTTTCGGTTTTTTTTCTTTACATATTCATGATATCCCTATCATCACTATTTATTATTAAACAAAATCAAGTTTTTCACTATATACTCAATACTATAATCTATAAGCAACATGATTTTCACACACGGCGTGCATAAGCAACATTGAGCCTTTCAGGAAATTCCGGAAGTTTCTCGGTTAGTATCATAGTCATATTTGTTTTTTTTTGTGGTGGCTGTGATAAATATAGTTATGCAAGCGCATAACATCGCAATTTGGCGAAACTTGAGTGTTCGGACCTTCATTTATAAATGAAGTTTCCAAACGCAATAATTGGGTTGGAGACGGTGTCACACTGAGATACGTTATTGCAATATTCGCTAAATTGCAATTTCAGTCTGCCGTGTGACTAAGGCATTATGCACTGTTTGAATTCTTTGTCGCGAGACATAAATAAATAAACGCTTCTAACTATTGTGAAATATTGTGAAACATCAATGAGAAACAAATTTGTGGAGGTGGGGCGACAAGAGTTAACCCTTCGATAAGTATAGCATTTACAGCTAACGGATCGTTCTTCACTTGGGTATCTTTATTACTTAACGCTTTTGGTTTTAAAGCGTCGGCTGGTGGCTTCTTTGGCCACACCTTTTTCTGTTGCGTTGATTGAGATTTCTGAAATCTAACTTGTTTTGGTCTACCCTGATCTATAGGAGTGTCTATTTCTTCTTCCTCTTCCGTTTGTGATTCCACATATTTGCGATCACGCCAGAAGGGAGGTCGTGAAAAGACGACTTTTGATCACTACTACCTGCCATGAGAAAGCTTTGTTTGCATACCCTGCTTTAAGCTGCTCTTACGAGTCAGAAGTAGCACTTTACGATCGAAAACCAATAGCAACTAACAGCAAATAAAAAAGAACAATTGCTAGTTCTTAAGAGAAATCCAATGGCAACCAACAACCATTGACAACTTTATGAAGAAAATAAATTAAAAAAATCGTAGCTTTCAGCTCTAAGGAAATTATATTATTAGTGGTCGGTTAAGAAATATAGAAAAAATCAATCCTTATAATATGCATTAATTTACAAATAGTGGAACCAGTTTCGGGCCTTATCCCATCTTCAGCCGCAAACGTCAAAATGGAAAAACAAACTAATACCTCAACGAAAACATTGAAATTATCGTTAGCCAAGTGGTGGAAACAAATATCCAGATGGACTTTAAAATTATAACAATTAATAAAAATATTGTGAAATTATAGTAATTTGAAATGCTTCTCGAATAGTAATAATAATAATTAGGGTTATTATCATCTGTAATGGTCAACAACAATATCCTGCTTTCGTTACAGATACTATCCAGTGAAAATCAAACTAATATAAAGCTATTAACCCTTTGACTACCAAAATTAATTTTTTTTGCGAATTTTTATGATTAGCCTAATATAAGGTAAAAATTGATAAATAATAATAATAGAAACCTTATTTTTAATGGAAGATTATTTGATTTTGAAAAATTTTGATGGTTTCACCAAGTAACCAGTGCGTGTTTGTGTAAATAAAATTTATTCAATAATTTTTTGTGATATTTTACAAAACAATTTTTTTTGTCACTCAAACAGACCTACTTTACATATTGTACACTGCCACTTTGTACCGTGTGGTTCAGCTGTTGTGCTGCATACAGCACAACGCAGGGAATTTCCATATTTCGGCATATGTTCTGCACCTTCGAAACGTACTTCTGGCGGAACAACGCGTTAATATTTGGTTTGAAGCATGCACATATTTTGGCTTTTCCATCCTCGTTTTTCTAGTTTCTGCAATCCTATAAGACTTCTTGAGATAGCAATTCAAAATTCTTTCAGTTTTAGCGATTTCGCTTCACTTTGCATAGACAATAGAATGAAGGAGTTCACAACCGTGACGTCAAGAAAATGCCAAAATATACGGAGCAACCAGCGTCTGCCTTTACTACTTACTTCGTAAAGGGATTTCAGCATATCGGATTTGTCGACATACCCCCTATGATTGTTTTAATCCCTTACGAGTATTGGACAGGTTACATGATTATTCGTTTCATCCTTTGCCCTCCTACTGACAACTGTTGTTTTATCTGGGTTGTGAAAATTAGAAAGAAAATATATGCTTTTCTTGTCCATCCATTTCATGAAAAGGAATCCTCTACTATGCATTCTCCAATCGTAATCTCTTCTTTTCATAACTATCAGGGAGCAAATCGTTCGGTAAACCTTTGCGCTCTTTACGGATGGTTCCACATGCAAGTATTTTTTTTATTCAATAAATCATTCATCAAATGAAGAGCTGTAAAAAAATATCAAAATATACTTTGTGATATTCACCACTTATATCTTTACACAGGTTTTGAACAACGCGGGTGCCTAAATGTTTTTCTGTATACTAGAATTGCCCTCCGTATGCAGTGATCACGCCTCGATCACGTGAAAAGTAGAAGCCGCATTTACACACTACAAATTTTACCCTCTCCGCTTCGTAGTTGAAGTCACCTGTTTCACCCACGTTGATATTTCCGTCTCTGTCGTACGTCACGCTAAATTTATCTTTGTCTCTGGCCAAAGAAAATAACAGATATAATTTATCGTACCGCAAATTTAATGGAAAACGATTTTGAAACTACGGAAATGTCATTTGTTTGTTTAATTTCAATTTCCCAGTGAAAAATTCGAAAATATTTCCCCCAGCTAAAATCTTTTAATTAAATAAAACAACACAATATTTACAGATAAATTTATTTTATTCGATCAATCAATCTCTTTCTGAAGAACTTTCTGAAGCGGCGCTGTCTTGTAAATTAATTATGAGAGGTTCCACTTATATTTCCATAACTCTGTCCAGTTGCCACATCTTCTCTTCTTCCCTTTTCACGTGTTTCACAGCATTTTTCCAATTATCGCTCGTTATTCTAATTATATCCTGCCTAAAAAGCCCCGCAACCTCCTGAAGTTTAAAGGTGCTATTGTTCCCAGCTACAAATCCCTTTGCTTGAGACCATATTCACTCAATCGGGTTTAACTCGCAGTGATACGGTGGCAGTCTCAACACTGTTTTATTATAGGCTTTGGCCATTTCATCCACAGCTTTCTTGGATGCAGTTTTATTTTGTCGTACCAATTGAAGTAACTCCGGCTTCACCATATCTTCCATGTAAGGAATGTTTTTTCCATCTAACCACTTCTGGATGTCACATTTTTTGGTGCTGTTATTTGGAGATCGATCCAGCTGTCTGCTGCGGTATAAAGCGTTGTCCATCACGACAACAGCATTTTCTTCTAATCTTGCTAAGATTAAGATGGGTTATTATCAGTCTCTGTCCTTTTCCAGATGGATTTTTTAAACCAGTATCGGTCCATACTTTGTTCTTAGTATGTCCTGCATTGACCCAAGTTTCATCAAGGTAGTAAGTTTTTCTACCTTCCTCTCGCATTTTTTTATGTCTCGTAGATATCTCCGACGCCAACACACAATTTCATCCTTTTCTTTTAAAAAGCTGTTGCTTGTTGTTAAATCTATAACAATACATAAACATGAAAAAACGAAATAAGACCTGTATTTTTAATTTACTTAACCAACCTAAAATTGAGTTCCTTTAATAAAGTCCTCAACGTTGTAATTTTGAAATTGGGCAGATCTTCATCCTCGTTAATTGAAACCAAGATCATCTGCACAGTTGGTATCTCATTTCTAAAAAGGAATTGATGAACTTTTCTTCTTATGATGCATTTCGTCTCTTCATCAATATTATCTAAAACTCCACGTCTTCGACTGTATTTCTTGGGGTCTGAAACTCGTGGGTTGCCTCATATTCCTTTATAATGTTGTACACGCTTCGTACTGTTATTCCTAATAAAATCAACAGAAAATTAAAAGTACGTTACAAAAAGCACAATACGTATCTGCCGCTTTCGCAGTATATGCAACGTTTTCTACCTTACTCTTATTGGCATTTTCCTGTGCGCAAGTTTTGTAAATATTGACAATTTTAACTTTGTCGTCGACAGAGAATGCTGCCTTTGCGCGCTTCTGAGGTGGAGACTCCATGAGCACTTAAGAATGACCCTAACCTAAAAATGCACACAACCTGAAGATCGTTACTTTTATGTATGTAGTTTATTTACCTTTAAAGCAAGATTGAACCAATGAAGTCTTGAAAAAGACTTTTTGGTTCTTGACGAAAATACACGAAAAAGGCAATAATCAAAAACACAAAAACAATTAACACAGCGTACCGAAGGCGAACGAAGCGAATGAAATCTGTTAAATGACCCCGCAAATTCAAATGCCTTTGCCTTCCCAATACCACAGAATTGTGCCTGTGTAGCATGAAGTACGGACCGTTGGCCAACAACCAATGGGGATGCGTTTTGCAAGTTTCACGTGCTGATCACGCATTTATATTGCTGCATATGGTTGCCGAGTCTAGTATAGTATTGACTTTACCGCCGGTATATATCTGGAAATCAGAAATATAACCAGATTTATTTGCACGTACCCACACTGTGTACCCGCAATTTATAGGCTTTTGCGGCCTTTTATTTCTTCATTACTTGTTGTCTTGAATTTAGACAAATCCTTATATTTTTGGAGGGCATACAAATTGGTTTGCTCTCTGATATGACATATAAGTTCTGAAGGGAAGAGCTGATGAAATATATCAATTGGAGTATCGACATCCGCGGGAATATTTTTGGGACCAGAATATTTTGTGAATTTTGGAAAGTTGTTGATGCTATTGGTTCTAGTCCAACTAACATTGTCCATATTGAATGGCAAGATTTTTCTCAAGTCTTACAGAGGAATTGCAGCTTTACTATCAGTATCCCAGCTTGAATCCATGTGTGCCGGTGTGGTTGCAATACAAGCTCCAACTAATGGAAGAGTCTGGTCTACATCATGAAAATCGCCAGTTAAATTCGAAGTTTCATAATCATCATCCGTTTCCGAGTCGGGGTCTACTTCCGATTGAGGAGCAGATGGTATTTCCTCAATCAAACGATAAAGTTCATCATTGGTCATGCTTTCAAGATTCCGGTATGACCAACGCTTGTTTTCTGGAAAAATATTTCCGACTAATTCCAGAGGTTACACAGCGAAACCGCTGCTAACAAATCTCGATAAAATCAAAGGTAATGATAATAAATAGATTGTATTGAGATTGTGCAATACGTATGCAACTATTGTATTGAAAAAAGTACTCACCAGCCATTGCACAAGCGATTTGCCACAATTTTTGCAACGAAATCCACGAAAATCTTCAAACGCATTAAACAAAATCGTTAATAGGTCGATAAGTATCGACTGTAATGGGACTGTCAAATTTTGAGCGCTGGTTCAGGTTCAAATCAATAGATGGCGGTATAGACAAGCAGTTTGCATAGACAACATAGTGAACATAGAACGCAAACTCCCTGTATTTTTTTTGTCCAGACGCCATCTATTGGCTTGTGGTGGGTGCAAAATCAGCCAACTTTGATACTCGTACCTTTTTATTTATTTATTTTTCATTTCAAATTATTTATTCATTAAAGAAAACTCTAGATTTATTTTACAGTTTTTATTTTTAATCTTTTCTATACATTTCTATTGTATTCTTATAAAATTTATTTTTAAATTCTACAGTTCTAGTATCTTTAACACTTAAAACCAAATTTATGCCACTGCTAAAAGTAAATATTGTCAGACTGATTATTTTATTAATAATTTCATTTTCAATTAAATTTTTATGTTCGCATGGAAATAAGAACTTAACGTAATGTTGAAGCACAATTAAAATTTTACCTCTAATGTGCTGGGGAGAACTTACTTGGAATAATTTTCGAAATATTATAAATTTTGTTTATATTTTTTGATTGAGGAGCATTAGGAGAACATGCCATCAAATTTACTAAATTTGACGAAAACTCGCAATCGTTTTTTTTCAATTACCTTGTTTTTTTTGTAAGGTGGTTTGGCTCAAATACCACTGGGATTGGAGAAACAAATTATTGAATATGCGGTTTCACCATGAAACGGATGGGAGCGAAAGGGTTATTTATTGTTAAGCTTATATAACATAATAGATGAATCGGCACGTAGATAATAGACATATACTGCAAATAAAGCCTAGTAAGAATTTAATCGAGGGTAAGGACAAAATATAAATAAATTAAAAACGTTACTACCGTCTTTTGAGAAATGCATCTAATTGATCGTGCTACAAATAAAAATTTCACAAAGCGATCACAATCACGTGGTGCAACCGATCATGCAACCATGTGATGTTAACTTCATCTTTTACTATATTTATCTTAGACAATTATAAAAAGTTTTCGAGAAAATTATAAGAAATTGTCAGGAGTGAGTTTCAACTCTGCGGAATTTTATAAAATTAATCTTAAGAACAATCAAATATGTCTCACGGAGATAAATGCATGTTTTATTTGCAATTAACAATTGAGTTGGTTTTTGTGAGATACTGAAACGGGAATCAAATTATGCTTATAAAGAGTTTGAGACTAATCAGAGTAATTGAAACTGCTGTTGAAAGATTTTAACCCACCTACAATAATAGAATTTAATTTATTAATTCATACAACCATCGACAACTTCAATAAATTTTTCCCGTTTGTCAACATAAAGCGCTATAAATAGGATCATGACAAACGAGGCGACGTGCGAAGGACTCAAACCCAGTTTATCACAGGTTTTATTACTGGAATCTACCACGGTGGCGGTAGAGAACATCCCTCGGTTCAGTAGCGTACAGATGGTTTCATGTATATGCCGACCAAAATATTCATCCTAATTTAGATGAACAGAACTTGGTATTCCACATCAATTTGTTTATCGGAACTTTTGATTTTTTTTGCTTTTTATCTTATTATGGGGTTTTCGGGAACTAGGTGGAAATTACCTTTTGCCTGGACGATCAATCAAATATAAGGTGCTTTTATCAAAAGCATAACAATGAAAGGAACTCAGAATTATATGTCGTTTTCGCCATATGGGCAAAATGTGTAAGCATGCATAATGTAAAATTTACAACGCAAAAGGGTAAAGACGGAGCAGCGCCCTTTATATGCATCATGTGGTATAAATGTTTTGTAATAATCATATACACCATAACCATTTTTTTGTGATAGTTGAATTAAAAATTTATTTTCGTCAAGTTCATTCAGGATATTGTGACTGAGTAGCGGGTATTTTTTTTAATAACGGGAATGGCTTACAAATTGAATGGTCTTATGATAGGGTCAACAACAATTATACGAAAATTTACAATCTTTACTTCCTTTTTAAAGAATAAATATTGTAGAAAGATGTATTTTTATCTTTTTTTCAATAATTCTAGATATTGATTGTTAACTTTTTTTACCCCATCAGCACCCTGCTTTTTTTCAAAATCACACTACATTTATTAGCCCTAAAGCAGTTATAACATTTTCATTGATGAATGTATAGTCTTTAAGATTTTTTAAATGTCTGCAAATGGCCCTTGACCAATTGAATATCAACTTTGTAATGCTGTTCTTACAATTAGATGAATAGGAAATAATTCTTGAATAAGGGTAATGTATGTAATGTAATAAAAGAGACATTTGGCTTTAAAGATTATTTGTATCTATACAAATTTTACTGTAATTCAAAGTTTCTGACTTTTCCTTTATTATCTAGATATCTATCGGCTAGCGTTTTTGCTTTTGTTAGACGATAGAAGATCGTATTCCTACAAAATAATACAAAATTTTTACCCTTACGGAAGATGAAGAATCTATATGTAGTTAGTTATCAGTGAAGGTGCAGTTTTGTCAGAACAAGTATAGCTTACCATCAAATAACATATCACATTGTATAAGTGTAATACAATTTTGATATTAGCAGAGTAGTACTCCATTGCAAGCACTATTGTGAAGTTGTTGTGAATAATATTGATATTTGTTTGGAAATTGATTAAATACAAAGTGATCTTTGGATAATGGCGAAGTGTTATATAAAATCGTGCAAAAGAGTAGATTATGCTTAGCCTGGTGTTAGTTTCCATTGGTAAATAATAACAAAATGAAGTGTATATGTTACTGTGAAAGTCCGACATTGGTGAATGTCCGAAATATTTCATTACATTGTTGTACATTCGAACTTTCGATGAACAATTTCAAATTCTGCATCGCCACGCGTCACAGGTCATTATTTCAATACGAAATTAAGACTTCAAAGTTCCTAAATTCCATACCTGATGGTGTAACTAGAAAGTGGGATTCTAGAAACCAATGTAGATAAAGTGGGGAATATTAGGCAGATTACCTAAATCTATATTAAAAATAACCTAACTGAAATATATTCTGCGCATCATAGTAACCGCCCTAACTCAGAAATAAGGCTATTTAGCAAATATTTCGGACATACACCAAGCGCCTATGTGAACATTCACCAAATTTCGGACATTCACAGTAACATATATATTAGACTGTATCAGAAAAATCGACTATTTTTTTTTCAAAAGGCACCCTGTAAATATTGTTCAGGATATCGAAACAATGGGCCTGTGAAAATATCAGCTCTCAACTTTAATATCTACAGGTGCCTCATCGCGGTTTTCTATTTCCCATTTGATTAATATGGGAAAAAGATTCTCTTGCACTTTGGGATTTTATTAGATAAGTGAAACTGAAATAGCAACCCCTAAACGTTCAGTTGTCAGAAGAGAGCCCATATTATTGTTTGAAAATGATACTGATCGTTTAGTAAAAATCATTAGAGAGGAGCATTGCTATTCCAAAGAGACTGATGATAATATATATAAAGAAAAATACTATAAAAAAAAATACGAAAACTTGTTGATAAATATAAAAAACAAATAAAAGTTCTGTCAAATAAGCTAAGATGCCGCGAAAAAAAAATTAAAACGATCTCGCACACTTTAAACGTACTAAAAAACATCGTTATCTTAGTGATGATACAAGAAATATACTACAAAGCATTGCAAAAGGTTGGAAAATACACCCTTCGTTATAGACACACCATTTTCTATGTCATATCAATTTTAGGTATTCCAAGGGAATTACTTTCTCGCTATTCGAAGAACAATAATATTAGTCACCGAGATTATTCAGCAAATTTACGAACATTTGCTCTTACATTAAATTTCTTATCTCCTAAAGCTTATAGTTATGTTAGAAAAGTATTTAATAATCGCCGTCCTCATCCTACTACATTGCAAAAGTGGTATGTTAACATAAATGGGGACCCTGGTATATGCCAAGAAGCTTTAAGTGCTATTCAGCATAAAGCTCTCCAAGACAATGAGCAGCAAATTGTGGCAATTACTTTCGATGAGATGGCGATTAGAAGACATGTTGATTTTGATGGTACAAAAAATATAGGCTTTGTGGATTTGGGGATGGGCTATCCGTCTTCTATAGATAATAACTTGCCTATAGCCGAATATGCTCTCGTCTTTATGGCAGTTGCCATGAAAGGAAGCTGGAAAGTTCCAATAGCATATTATTTAATCAAAAATATTATTAATATATTTTTTGAGGGGCAAGCCAAACGGCTACCCAATTTCAAAATACAATAAGGGAGAAATTTTTTCAGGAAATCAATAAAACATACTTTTCTTCAGCCGCACTCAATGGTATTTGTTAATGAGAAATTAACGGTTAATTATTGTAATATATGCGGATGACAATATATAGAAGAAAAAATATCATATTTACTTTTACTGCTTAATTTACGACAGTAATTTTCCAATAAATAAAGATAGAGTATATAGACAGACACAGAATGTTTACCCTTTGCAGACAAATTATCTATCTTATTTACGGTATTATTTTATCACAAAATATATCTAGGATTTTAAAAGTGTTATGAGCTTTACTTGCTTTTTAATTTGTCAAATTAAATTAGAAATGCACATACTAGGTTTATCAAAAGTGAAATTTTTGAGACATATGAATTGAATCGTGATCACAAGAGTCCACTGAAAAATTTGTCCCTTACTGTGTTTTGAAATTGTGCAGCTGCAAACCTGAGGGATTATACTGGGATTGAAGTCGTTAGACAGTTTTCTTATTAAGATAGATTAAACGTTTTTTATACATACATGTAATAAAATGTAAAATAAATTGTTCTCAACTAAAAATGAAAGTTTACTTTTACACAGATGTAAAGATATATTCCGCAAATAATTTTAGTTTAGACATTAAAGGGTGAACAATACAATAGTGACGACGAAAGGGTGAGCATATGTTTTGGAAAGTCATAAAACCAAAACGGGACTTTTTAAAGATGGCTTGAAAATTCAGTTATGGTGAAAGACTATCTATAATTCATTCGACATGGTAAGCCCGATAATGTAAATAAATACATTTCCTTAGGAATTGAACAAATAGTATCATTTCATTTTACAAAAAATAAGGATTAACAAAAAAAAAATTCTTTCACCCCCATTTTTCTTTCCTCGAAAGAGTATCTACCAAAGGGGCTAAAGTCTTTACTATCGAACTAGTTTATTTGTTTTTTACTCATGCTGTGATGTTATATTTAGAGCCTAGCCAACAAACATCAGGGAAACAAATAAAAAAGTCAATTCATCCAGAAGCGAGGGAATTGGCTTTCAACGTCCATAAATTCTTTAAAAAAGAAGCCACATTAGGTGTGGAGATTCCTGTTCGCTGCTATCGCCAGCGAACGTTGGCAGCAAAGGGGCTGTCTTTGAAGCTAATCAATAATATAATAAGCGAAGGTGTAGAAGTAGAAGCCGGAACTAAATCCTAATTCGGAGCTGAGAAAAAAAAGGGCTACAGTAGAAGAACACTAGTTACTAATTTTTATTTCACCGAGAAACGTTCGCCTTCGTTGCGCACTAAGCATATTAATAATCTAGATATAGTTTCATCTAAACAAAGCACTACGAATGAAGCTTTCATATTCATAGAAAAATCTTATATTACAGGTGTTCTGGCTGCCATACATCGTGATAAGGTGCCCTTCAAGGGTTCTTTAAGTACATTATGGAAGTACTTAAAATCCATCCGATTTAGATGGATGAAAACGCCGGACTAGAGGGGTATCCTTATAGAAACGAGTGATATCCCTTGCAAGCGGATGAAATATTTAAAATCTATATACGGATATAGAGCAGAGGGCAGGGCAATAGTGCACCACGATGAAAGCTTTATTTATAGCTCCCATGTGAGTGGAAAGCATTGGGTCGATGAAACCGGCCAAACAAAATTTGCGAGACCCATAAGTAAAGACCGAAGATTAATAATGGGTTTTATCCCAAATGCGTTATTAATCTTCGAATCGGGGTCTAAGTCGGGGGATTATCATGATGAGATGAATGCTGGAAACTTCTTCAAATGGGTAGAAGAAAAGTTAATTCCCAATCTTCCTGCACGGTCTGTGGTGGTCATCGACAACGCATCGTGTCACAATATCAAGCTCGAGCAAATCCCGTCAAGTGGTACTCGTAAAGCAGAGATAATTTCGTCGCTCAATAGCAAAAACATATTACACGATCCCAAAATGACCAGGCCCGAGTTGTACGATTTGGTTAAAATTAATACAGCGGACAATGTCGAATATAAGTTGAACTCACTATTGGCCTAGCATGGCCATTCGATTTAGAGGTTGCCCCCATATCATCCAGAATTAAATCCAATTGAGAAGATTTGGGCTATTGTGAAAAATTGGGTTGCCCAAAGAATTGAGGATGTTCATCAATTAGCGATCGAAAAATTCAATTTAGCGACAACACAAGAATGGATAAACGTATGTAATCACGTGAAGAAAGTGGAAAAAGACTTCATGGAGAGGTATGGTAAAATTGATGAACTAGAACTTGAATATATTGACCATTCCTCTGATGAAGACGAACACGATAATGAAATAAACTTGTCTGAAGACACTGAAACTACAAGCTCAGACGACAACAAGAACGTGTGAGTAAGTCGGTGTCTTCAGACAGGTTTGTATATGTCACTTTCTTAACGTAATTACATATGACAATCCACTTTTGTGGTGTTGCTAAATTGATTCAATTAGATTTAATTCGGGATGATTTACCTTCACTTTTGTAATTCTAGTCAAGTCTTACAGTTCAGGCTCTGTCATATATCTCTTCTTGACGAGTATTATTTGACGGGAATTGATTCGCCTCATTTGGTTTGTTGTCAATTACCATCATAGGTTGAAAAGGGCGATTGGAAATTAATTGATCTTCTACTCATTTGAAATTTTTTTTTTTGCATTCATTTCAACACTGTTGAAATGCTTTTATTCTAATTAATTTTAATAATGTAAATATCTAGACAATATTGTTGAAATTTTCAATAATTCCAATGAATTTTTATATACTTCATTTAAAACATTTTTTTCAAAATATTGAATCTTGTGGTCCTCTAGGTCGAAGACGACAAGTTTATTCAACAATAAATCGACACAATAATAATACAATGGTGAACTCGATTACACAATAATAATTCGAGTATACCGACGAGCGGCTTGATGTCCATGAAGACGGGCTGAAGGTATACTCCAGGCTGTTAGAACAAGTCTAACAGGCTCTTTTGCTGGTAGTACAACGGGTACCAGGCTTTCGTGCTGACAGTACAACGGCTGTCAGGCTTCTCATCCAATCGTCTAGAAGGATGCTGATGTTGTGGTAGGTCGGCTCCATCTCTTCAATCTGAGCACTTACTGGCCGCGTGTTGTAACCGATGCGGCCATCTAGCGGAGTTCGGTGGTAGTGCGAACAGGTGTATGTGGGTTGCATAAGTGGTAGGGTGTCTTGTTACAATCTTATATTTAAGTGAAAATTTATCATTAGTTTTCTTTTAGTTGTGAATGTATACAGTTTAATTTTTTTTTGTTTCTCAGCAATTATTATAGGCACTAAATTTTTGATTCATTTTGCTTTTAATTTATTTTGATTCATTTTTATTATGTTATTTCCACGCAAAAATTGTGATTAATAAATAATCTCAGTTACTTTGAACAAGTCCATACAGTGTTTTATTTAGTTTAGAAACCAATCCATTCGCAATTTAACCTGGTGGAGGGTTCATGAAGACTTCTTGAATTAAGTCACCATGTAAAAACGCATTTTGAACATCCAAACTACATGTTTCTAAATCTTCTTCATTTATTATTACCAAAACTGCCGTTAATCTTGCTACAGGTGCATTATTTTCCCCATATTCAAATACGTTTTGTTGACAACAACCTTTTATTACCAGTCTTGCTTTCTACCGATCAATTTCGCCTTTCTCATTTCGTTTTATTTTAAACACTCATTTCGAATCAATTGCTCTTTTGTCATTTGGTAGCTTCACAAGAGACCAGGTATTGTTCTCAGTTAGTGAACCCATTTCTTTGTTGATGGCTTGTAACCATTGTTCTTTATCGTTTCTTTCTTCAATATCTTCAAATTTTCCTGGTAGGTCATCAACAAATGCTTCCGCACTTAATGCCAGGGCTGCATAGTCCTCCAGATATTTTGGTCTGTTTACATTTCGCTGACTACGTCTTAACCCTTGTTCACTTTCAACCGATTCGTTGTCTTCCTCTAAATCTGTTTCGTAGGTTCTTTCTTGTTTATTTTCATCTTTATTTCCAACCATATTTTTATTTTCTTTCTTCTTTGTACTATCGGTCATGTCAACAAAAAACCAATCTCTTTCGTCACCATGTTCAAATGAAAACTTGTTTTCGTTAAATATTGCATCACAACCATATAATATTTTCTCTTCTTCTTGATACCAAAGTTTGTACCCATTGTTACAATAACCGATCATATAACAACGTTTCGATCTGCTGTCAAATTTTCCTCTTACCAATTCTTTTGGGACACGCAAGTACGCCGTATAACCAAATACTTTCAATTTCTTCAAAATGATGTTGTGGGGCTTCGATTGATTAGATATACTGCTGTTAACACTGCCTCCGACCAGAAAATTTTGTCCAATTTTGAATTTAATATCATGCATCGCGTTTTCTCGATAATGTTCCTATTCATTCGTTCTGCCACCCCATTTTGTTGTGGCGTGTATCTGATTGTAAACTCGAACTAGATACCTTTCTTCTCAAAGAATTCTTTTATCTCACCAGGTATATATTCACGACCATAATCGCATCTAAACCTGCTCATTCTTTTTCCAAAATGGGCTGTTGCCATTGCTTCGTAAATTTTTAGATAGTGGAATACTTCCGCTCTATTTTTAAGTGGATATGCCGCTGTAAAATGCTTAAAATCATCAATAAATATTAACACATAATTCTTACCATCATGTGATGTAGGTTTCATTGGTCGAAACAAATCGCTGTGTATCAATTTCAACGAACGGGATGTTTTGCTTCGATGTTGTTTGTGCGGCTGTTGGGTTTGCTTCTCCTGGATTCATATTTCATACAAGATCGGCGTGACTCTTCTTCCAGTTTTATTTCCATTCCGACAGCTTGTTTTTCCAGTATTTGCTTATTTTTGAGACTTAAATGTCCTAATCTTTTATGCCACAGTTCTTGATCGTCAATTGTTGTCTTACACACATTCACGATACCACTATTTTCCATTTTGAAACTTAACACATACAAGTGCGATTGATCTCTTTTTGTAACAACAACTATTTGATCACCTTTTTCCATAAAACCGTTACAGTTTTCAAATATAACGCGAAACCCGTTTGATTCCAGTTTCCGTACAGATAATAGATTGTATTATAACTTCGGAACCTATAAGACGTTTCTATTAAAAATCGGAATTTCTTTCCCGTTCACACTACTGATCACTTTAAGTTCACGGACTAGCTCCGCATCCAGGCAAATTCCCCATTTGGCTATTTTAATTTTCACCAGCTTTTCCAGACGTTTAACGTTTTGTAATTCGATGTTATCAGTCACTAAATGTTCTTTTGTCACTACCGGGAAAACAAAAAGCACCATCTTCTTGATTGCACGCTGCAGTGTTTGCCGATTTTTCACCATTATTCTGATTTTCTTGCTTTTTCTTGCGAGATTCTGACCTTTTATGTCCTTTTCCAGGAATCTTTTTTATAATTCCGACCAGTTTCCCTAGCAAAGGCAGTTGAAGACTGTGTTTCACCACATTCCTTTTTACTCTCGCTCATTTTCGCTTCTACATCTAGCAAACTATTTTTAACAAATCCTGTCGTTAAGCTATCTATAGTCAACGTTTCCATGGCCGTTACTACTGCCTCATATTCGGGGGGCATTGTGAACAATAAATGACATACGATGTCAGTCTCTTCGAGTGTGGCTCCTGTTGATCTTAGATCACGTATTAACGTGTCGAACTTTAGGAAATGTTTCGATAAACTGTCATTTGCATGAATGAACTTCATTAGTAACAGATTCTTTCTCAGATGCAACTGATTTGCTATGCCTTTTTTCTCGAATGTCGAACGACGACCACATGTCCACTGCGCTTTCTTTGTCTTTCACATATTCCAGATAATTACTTGATATTCTTTGTATTATTTGTGATCGACATTTCTTATCGCGTTTCTCAAGGTGACTTACTCTCTTTATCTCGAACATCATATCTATCATCTGGTTTGTCTTCTTCATATCCTTCGTCGTCTTTATAGAACGTTCTTACAAGATCTAATAAATCCAACTCACACTGCAAAGATTCCATACGAAACTTCATGTTGTCGAAATTATTTCCATCAAACAACGGAATTCAATTTCGTCGGCCATGCTTCCTTATTATTTTACACTCCCAATCACTTCCAATTGAGCTGGGTCCATAACCTGTTGTTATGTTATTTTCACGCAGTGATTGTGGTTAATAAATAATCTCAGCTACTTTGAACAAGATTTCTTTATTATTAGAACCACAAAATAATCAATAATTAATAACAAAAACTTAAAGAACAAAAACGAACAAAGGCACGCCGTTCTTAGCTTGCTCATGTATATATCTGACTTGCGTTAATTATCTGAACAGCGTTGTCACCTTCTTTGGCGCGTAATTTAAATTGCTTTCTCAACAATTTTATTCTTATTATGTAATACAATTTTACGGATATTTATATCTAAAAAAGACCATCCTTTACCCTCTACAGTACCGCCTCGACATCTGTTTCTTTATTACGATTCGGTAAAACGTAACTAATACTTCATGCCTTTACGCCTACCGTGTTCCCTCAAATGCAAAACTAAGTCTATCAAATGTGTCTTTGGCATTTTTATTTTTAAAATTTAATACGTTTATACAATCTTTACGATATAACAAAGGATGCACTGGGGAAAAGGATTACACTAGTTGTAGTAGGGGAGAGGGGGGCAATTAAAAAATTTTGGTATCTCGATATATATGTAATTTTTGGCGGAAAATAGATTTCCTGAACTGAAAAATATTGACAATAATTATTATTTGAAATCAAACATTTCATAAGAAAAATAAATAGTTGAAAAGAAATAACATTGTTTAAATGTAATAAAAATAATTTATTACATAAGTTTAAGCTAGTGTATCTCGGCAAGGTGATTCGGTTAAAATAGCAGTACTATTTGGCCTTGTTCTGCGAGTAGAACATTGGACGTTTGAGCTTTTTGTTAAGGGAAGAATAGTGCACTGCAAAACGATAAACCCAACAACATGGCCACTATCGGTCGAAGAATCATCATCGCACAAAATATCTTTCAAGAACTGACGCTTATATTCTTCTGCCGTAGTTTTTGATGAATGAGCGATAATTTCTTCTTCAGATTCACTGTTTACTTCTGACTCGTTGCTAACATCGGCCATGTTAGCAATGTCAGCGATTGTATCAGCATCGGTACTGATTTTTGTGTTGCTAGTAGTATTGGTTTCGATATCATCGTCATCATCATCATCATCATCAACAATAACATTATCACCATCATAATCATTTTCATCAACATCACCATCATAATCATCATCATCATCTTTGTCATCACTAATTGTAGGATCTTCTTGTTGTGTTGTTGTTTTGTTTGATGTGTGTTATTGTTTTGATTAATCTGTTATTATGGTTTGCTGCTCCGTGGTAAATTTTTTGTGATGTTTCCATTATTTTGTCTATTATTGAGACTATGTTTATTTGTGTCTCCATATCTTTGATTTTCGAATATCTGTTGCCACTTGCAATTCTTCTGAGGTATTTATTTATTTATTTCTTCCCGTTTAATTTTCATTCTTTGTTGCTCTGATATGTATCACCATAATGGCGCGCCGTACATTAGGAGTTGTCTGATTATTACATTGTACACGATTGTTTTTGTCTTTATGTCACATTTGGAGCTGATCAGTATCGGAGATATTTGTTTGTTTATCATGAATGTTTTATTTATGTTTGGTTCTGTGTTTTAAAAATCTCAGCCATTTATCCATTTTTATGCCGAGATATTTCACCTCAGATTTATCTTTTATGTGGGTGCTGTTTATCCGGAGTGGTTTGAATATTTTGTTATTTGTGAATTTTCGGCTAAAAATTATGTTTTCTCAATACTAACAGTTAAAAGTAGACTTTACTAATATTTTAATGGTAAAGTAACACTTTCTTCACTAGTGAAAAAGGTGTCTTTTCGTCACTAGTGAAGAAAAGTCAAAAGTGAAGAAAAGTGTTTTGACTTTTAGTTTCTATTGGGGCAGAGTTGTTAGTAATGCATTACATATCATAATGCATTAGCATTAACTGGTTATAGTTAATGAAAATTATTTTCATTAAAACATTAAATTAACCTTACAGGTGGAACAAGACCATCTGGTTCGATGTTGGTCCGCTTTGGAACTGCACAAGTCACATATTCTGGAAGTACCATGTAGAGGCATGTGTTGGGCTTGGTCCCACCTTTTTTACTGGTTTACTGTTGGTCCGCCTCTTTTGGGTAACTCAGGGCCGGCTCCTATCAACCCATCCTCAATGGCGATCCGGAAATGTTTTAAGTTCATATTACTTGCCCTACCCGCCCTTTGAGTAAAAATTATAAACGAGTTGACCACTGCAGCATCCACAAAATACCAAATAATTCGACGATACCATTTGCGACTCCTCCTCTTACTTTCGTATGTTTTTTTAGTTGATCAAATGTATCAACGAAACCCATACTGGAGTTATAATTTATGACCATTACAGGGCAACGAATAATTTCCCTTTCTCCGTTTTTCTGTTTACAACTTGCTGTTTCAATGAGATCAGGTCTATGGAAATTGCTGACACACAAGACATCTCTGCTGTCCATCCATTTCATAAAGGAAATTCCGTCATTTGTCATTCTCCAATCCACGTCACCCAGTTCCATCGCTTTATCGGTTATCAAATCTTTGGGTATGCCAATTCTTTTACTTCCGACAGTGCCACATGCATGTATTTTTTTTCTTTTTAATTCTCGTAAAGGGGTAGCGAGGTAAAGTAATTATCAAAATACACATGGTGATTGTCACCTTCAAGTGATGTGGCCATATCAGTGACAACTCTAGCCCCTAATTGCTTTTCAGCCACATTGCCTATCTTGCCTGTATAAATTTGAAACTGGTCTAAATACCCAGTTTCTGAGGCTCGAAACCAGACTCTAAATCCCCTTTTGATGGGTTTCTTTGGCATATATTGTCGTAGGGTGGACCGACCTTTAAATTTTATCATGGATTCGTCAACAGAAATTACTTTGGTTGGCGCGTAATAAGTTGAAAACGTTTCAGTAAGTTTGGTCAACAATGGTCTGATTTTATATCACTTATCATAATTTGGGTCCCCCCGTTTTGGCTCAAGTACCTTGTCATTCAAAAGTCTCGGTAACTTGGTAACCGTTTGATGCCCATCATCACATTTATAGCGAAAAAAACTTTAATTTTGTTTTTATTTGTGTTCACAAAGGACTTGCCTGCTGCAGCAGTAGCTTGGGTCGCATACAGATTTGTTTGGTACGCAATATCTTCAAATAAATTATCCGGGAATTAACAGAGAAACACATCCACAGGTAGCTCGATGTCTTCAGGTATATTACGAAGGCCACATGTCTTGTCGATTTTTTCAGGTGCCGCATATTGCCCTACATATGATTTTTCTCAGTTCCTGTCGAAATTGTGAAAGGGGAATATTGTCTTCCAGACTGAAATTATCCTCATTATGCTGGACGTCAACATCAGGGTCAGGGTCAGAGTCAATGTCCATGACATATTCATGGTCTATATTGTTATCTATTCCATTTACTTCAGCCTTTAATTCAACAGTGTTGTTCTCTGTAACTAAAAATTGGGCTTGATCTTCTCCGTCGTCACTGGCCTCTTCATTATCTTCAGATTCGTCTCCAGATGGAATTTCCTCAAAAACTAAATTTTCCTACTCTTCATACGGCATGGTTTCCAAGTCTCTGAAGCCAATTTTTTCCCGTGAAATATTATAACTTACATTAGTCTTCCAACATGGTTGCTACTTGGTGGTATCGTTTGAAACCATCAGATTAATGCAAAAAACTTTATTTATAAAAGAAATACCACGATTGTACCACAATACGGATGATAGAAATTATGTTATTAATAAATATCACTTACCAGCCATTTTATCAAAAAATCCACAAAATAACCTGAATTCAACTTGACTGCACAACAGCAGCACTAAAATAGACTAGTCTAATTCTAACACGCAACATCTCCTACAGCGCTTGCGCGCCAGTTTCATTACACGATTCTCAATTGTTAGTTCGCTGACAACTAATTGTTTGTGTATTTTTGCGTGTTTATGTTACAAAAATATTAAACGATATTATAATATTTTACAATTTATTTCGTTTTTTTCTTTTTTTAAGAACATTGTTCAGTTTTTGAATATATATTACAATAGTTTAATCAGTTATCTCAACTCTGTTATTTTAGTTTTTAATAAAAATTCAATTTATCATTTGGCTCGTTTTATTACCTAAACAATAGCACCTAGAAAACAAAACAAAGATATTTTTCTTTTATTGTTTTTGAAGAATAAACCTTCAAATCATAATAAGGCAAGTTAAATCATGAAAATAAATTGGCCGCAAGTAGAATGTTATGATAAAATAGATGCGCGCAAGCGCTGTAGGAGATGTTGCGTATTAGAATTAGACTAGTCTCACTAAAATGGTGCCAAAATCACGACAAGTAACTGACAGTCCTGAATTACAGGTCGCTGTGAATCCAGAAAATTAATTTGAATTTTTTTCCCGCTAGATGACACCACAATCCTCACAATGAATTAACGTTTTCACAGTACTACCGCTACGCCGCATCAAGCTACATTTTGTAAAAGGTGGTATCTTCTTGATACCACTAATCTCCAAAGGGTTAAATGATTAATGGAAATATTTTCCATTAAAACATTAAATTTAATGATTAATGGAAATATTTTCCATTAAAAAAGAAAAATTTAATGGTTAATGAAAGTAATCTCTATTTTACATATAAATTTAGTAGTTAACGGAATTATTCCTTATTAAAATAACAAATTTAATATTTAAGGGAAACGGTTTTGATCTAAAAATTAATAACTGATAAATAGTTATTTACTTTCCAAGGTGGGAAAGTGACACTTTTGATCACTCGGCGAAGGCCGAGTGATCAAATCCGCGAGTGTGAAAAGACACTTCCCACCGTGTAAAGTACAACATTTTTCTTAATACTAACGACCTTTGATTTATTCTAATTTTTTAATATATTATTTATATATACAGGCTGTATCGTAAGAAATGGATTACTTCACGCGCTTGTGTTCTCAATATTTTCTCTGCTACAGCACGCACCTGAATGGTTATTCAATTTAAGTAATAGCAAATTATAAAAGACATTTCGAATAAGGATTTAATTTCATATCAGACTCTGCAAGGTGGTTCATTACTTACGAGACATTCTGTATATATTGAATCTAGAATTTTATTATATATAAAAATAGAAACATTTGTTTACATTTTTGACATTCTCGACAATTCGAGAAGGCCATTGTTATTATTGCTATTGTCTTTTGACCCCGAACAGCATCGAACAGCACAGTCAGACCGAGACAGTTGCCGTGTACAGTTGTGGTTTTAGACGATCTGTGGTATAATAGACGCAATTGTTTTTAATCTAAATTTAATTCAAATTAACCGAAATTAATTTAAATTGAATCACTGGGAATAATTAATATATAATTTAATTGAAGATAGAGGCATTTTAATTATCAGTTTTTTGTTTATTTTTTTTTATATTCCAAAATTTAATCTATGTATTCTTGAATTGCGTCGATTTTATCTCACAAAAAAACTTGTTGAACATTATTTTTAGTACCCCTAATAGAAACTAAAAGTCAATAGGAAAAGTCACTTTTCTTCACTAGTCACTTTTCTTTACTAGTGAAGAAAAGTGTCACTTTACCATTAAGATATTAGTAAAGTAAAGTCAACTTTCAACTGTTAGTATTAAGAAAAATTTCTTTTGCTAAAGGAGTTATCATTCTAATCAATTAATATCACTTAAAATAAAATTAACATTTTTAAGTCATTCAGAAAACTTAGTTTCTATTTACCAAAAAGGAAAAAAATAATAATATACAATTAGTAATATTAATTGATTAGAATGATAAGAAAAAGTTTATTTAAAATCTCGTTCAAATTACATTTTGTAAGTTACACCCCATTACAACTATAAATACCTTTTGAAACATTAGCTTTTGCTAATACTCTCTTCTCAAAGTTTTCATCAGTAAGCCGATTGAATTTTGGCAAGCTCAATAAGGTTGCTTGACTAAAGAGCGTTTCTACTGCTGCCGAAGACGGTAGTATGACATTGTATTTTAAAAATACAATTTTCTTGATAATTGGAAATTTGTTCAACATGCTCAAATGTTTCTCTTTACTCTTTAAGAAACGAGTAACTTCTGTCGTTACTTTACCTTGAAATGATGATGTCTTAAATTCGTCGATTGTTAAGACAGGTCCAAAGCAATATTCGTCCTCTACATCTCTTTCCTTTTGATTTTCTTCAAGTCCCATTTTCAGTCTCGATCTCGTTTGATACGGCTTTTAGGAAGCGATCATGTATCTCATGTTGTTTTTCCTCAGAAAATGTGGAAATCCAACGGCCTTTGAATTGGGGGTGGGAAATAGCTGAGATAGTCGCATCGACGTTAGGTTCAGAAAGTAAGTTCTTGAATCGCTTTTTAATTCCATCAATAATACATTCTATAATGGGCTTATAGAAAATTATTTCATCATTGTTCAAAAGTTCATTCATTTGGTTAATTACAGATACTAATTGAGGCAACAATATTCCATAATAACAATTATCTCATTGCAGCACATCTATAGCATTTGCTAATGGCTTTGAGCAATTTAGAAACTCACGCAGGTAATTAAAATCTGTAAGCCGCAGAGGTTTTATTTCATTATTGAAATTATTATCAATTAACTTGGTTTCCAGTTTGACTAATTGATTCAAACAGTCATAACTAGAGTTCCACCTGGTCACAACAGGTTTATTGATAGCAACTCCTAGTTGTGTTTTGAGCATTTTTTTTTGGGTGAAAGCAACAACTTCCAAAGAGATGAACATTTATTCATCACGCTCTTATGCTTACGCTTGAGTCCTTCATCAGCAGCTATAGCCTTAGCTATGTCAGTCGATACTATAAAATTTAAGGTGTGACTAGCACATCTATAGTGTGGCGGGAGGATATATATATATATATATATATATATATGTATATATATATATATACCCAAAATTATAAATGCCTTTACAAAGTTTGGACGATTGTCAGTTACAGTAGCTTTTATCTTATCCGGTGATAAACCAAAAGGTGAGTGAATTGAAAATAAAAGATTACCAATGGCGTCCAATGAATGTATTCCGGGAAACTTTATGCAGGCGACAGCTGCCGACTTTCTTTCTAAAGTTTCTACATCGAGCTAGATAAAAATCAAAAAAATTATACTCATCAATTCTATAATTTTGAAATTGGATACAATTAAATTTCAATCAAAATATTATAAAAAACCGTGTGATATAATTATTGCTAATAATTACCCAGCTAATAGTGACTCCTAAATATCGACGTGTTCCTTCCTGTCCACTCATCGGCTGTCGTGCAGACGTATGTATTCTATTCAACTATCATCTTTATACGCTGTCGAATTTTTTGCATAGTTTTATTGAAAATTTCATCGACATCCCCAATGTATGGCGTGTGAGATGTATGATTTGCTGACCCCTTTTACTAATTGAAGATCTAAAGTGGATAGAATATAGAATAAGTTAAAAATTGATACTGATTCAGTATTCAATATTGAAAGTTAATATCTACATACCATCAAATATTTTTCTGAATACTGGATCATCAACTATACTGAAAGGCAACATGAACTTCAAGACCAAATTGGTAACATTATCTTCAAATTGAGTTTGGTTGAAAATGCATGACCAACGTTTTCTATTTATAATAACATCATTTTTAGCTTGACTTTTAAGTTTGCAGTATTCTAAATAGTAAATAATTTTGGATAGCATCAGGGTTTACTCTCTAAAATTCAAAATGATGATAAAATTTCAATTCTATTATTGACTTTACAACGAGGATTGTTAATAAAATATGGTAATTAATTTCCATTTATTTTACCTTAAGATGTGAAGTGAAATTCGATGTTGTGCGAACAGATCCTTTAATTGATTTTTTCGAAGGACACAGATTACAAAAAGCGTATACTGCACCAGTCAAGTTAGAATTCTCGAAGTCGACTGTGAAAAATTTACCATCCAAACAAGGCATTTTTCTTATCTTGAAATGTAAATCATTATCACTAATCTCACTTTCAGATAACTCTGGATTTTTGGATTTATCAACAGCACCATTTTTGGACGTTGCCGCTGAGCTTTCAGACAAATCCTCAGTGTTATCAATATTGGTAATATCTATAATTGTATCGTAATTGTGACTTTATCTTGAGTTTGTAAGCATGACACACGTTGTAATTTAACTTCGGATGGGTTATATTTCTTGAGTTTTTTCCTTTGGGGAGAGTTTGATGGCGATACAGACCTGAAAAAAATAGAAATACAGAAAAAATTTACAATTTTTTTTCCAGTTCAATAAACTCATTTTCTATAATCAGTTCTCGATAGAATTTTAAGATTATACTTATATAAATAAAAGAAGTTTAATTATAGCTGAAATAATACTTACATATCAACAATTATTTTTTAGCTGGTCGCCGAACTATAATTTTGGTTGCTATTTATTTATTCTTTTGTTTTCTTATTTGATCACTAGGCAATATTTGTTTCATGGCACTCTACAGTCCTTTCAAATATAATTTTTATAATCACTACTTACGAAATCGAAATCTTCAAAGTAATAACATTTTTGATAACAACTATGTATATTTGGAATCAAAAAAAAATAATCAATTTAATTAGAGGTTTCATTTAATGAGGGTATCAGATTCTATTTAGCTAATTAGATTTTCTCTAGCTTTCACCTTTTTTGAAATATAACACAAACTTATGTATCAAAAAATCAGCTGACCTGAAATTCTTGTTTTCCAAACGTTGCTAGCTCCCCTACTAAAACCTCAGTCACGAAACATGAAATATATATTACTACTAGTCGCTCGGAGGGGGAATTTAATTCCAATTTAATACCAGAGATGACGCGTCAAATTATTGTTTTGCAACAGTTGACTATAACAACACCTTTGATGAAACATGGCCCAATAAATAAATTAAAATGGATATCTATGCTGGAATGTGTACTTTACCATTCCATAAGGCACATGATATAGTTTCATTTAAACTACGCTACTTGTTACCAAATCAAACATATGTTGATCGTGAATGGCAAACAGTAGTCAGTGAGAAATTTGATAAAGGTGAATATATTTTGATGAATGACTGTGCATGGATCACTCAATGTGGTTATCAAGATATTGGTGTTATGATGTTTGCCGTAATAGGTGTAATTCTCTTTTGGCTTAGCATAGGACTACTTATTGGCAAATTGTGTCTAATGTTAACCCTATATGTATACGAAATTAAATAATGTATTGGTAGATAATAAAATAAAAGCCTTTCTCATATTGTGTGTTTTATTTATATCGTTTTGTTCACATTTTATTATTTATTACTTTTGCTAATCCAGCTGTTGAATTTCTTCTCA
The DNA here is from genome assembly GCA_021725515.1 of Epicauta chinensis. NCBI lineage: Eukaryota > Metazoa > Arthropoda > Insecta > Coleoptera > Meloidae > Epicauta > Epicauta chinensis. Next base: position 40,618 of record JAEDXX010000338.1, on the reverse strand, counting down.
AATCCAAGCCATTTAACTAACAGTTTATTTCCCTTCTTCTTGAGAACTTTCTCTACTAGATATACTTTTGGATGCTTGACTTTTTGGAGTTCCAACTCGTAAAATGCTCCAACTACATCCTGCTCCTCCTCATCTCTCAGTAAATATGTAGTGGGATCAGTAAGTTGCACTTTTCTAACAGTGAAAATTTCATTGGACCAGTTAGGAGGGTAACTTTCGTCAAACAGTCCCCGATATTTGCTGATTCTAACTTTGAACTTTGGATGTTGTTCAGCAATTTCTTAACTTGTGATGGTTTCATTTTAATTGGTCTGTGGTAACTATTGTTATATATATTGACTATGTTATCTATTATCTCCATCCACTTATAGTTTCCCTGCAGACTGAACTGCTTCCACATGAGTGATTTTAACGTGCAGTTTACTCTCTCTACAACTGATGCCTTTTTTGTTGAGTAAACACTGTAGTGATTGATCCCATATTTGTTCATTAATTTCTTAAACTCTATGTTATAGAATTCTTTTCCCTGATCCGTTTGTATGTGTTTTGGTAAGGGTTGAAGCTTCACCAAAATTGACTGCATTGCTGCAGTAACATCATTTGACGATTTTGAACGTACTGGAACCGCCCAAACATATTTAGAGAAGCAGTCTATGACAATCAATATATATCTGTATCCACCGATTTCTTTAATATAAGGAATCATTTCCACCAGATCAGCTTTTAATGTCTCATTGATACCCTTAATTATCACATGTCTTCTCCTAAAATTCACCCTTGCTGGCTTATGTAGCTCGTTCACCACATCTTGCTTGACAGTTAATTGGTTTAACTACCCTCTTCATTGTCTCCTTCTGATGTAACAGACTCAATGATTACTGGCATCGTAATAATCATGTCGGCTGTCCAGCTGTCTCTTATATCATCTTCACATTCGAAAACGATTATGTCCTTGAACTGCAATGTGTGGTTGATTAGCTGTGCCTTAGTGAATTCGTTATTGTTTATCTTGATGATAAGGTGCGCGTTAAAAAGAATGTTCTCAATAACAGCATACGGAAATGGAAACTGGTAGTATTTAGTACAAAGACGTTATCACTAATAAATCTTGGATTGAATGTTAGAATCATATTGTAAAATAAATGTTGAGATCTACTGACAGTTACATCTTTATCAGCAGGCCTACTTTGATGTTTGATTATGTGACGACCAAACTTATCTAGAGTCATTGCACGCTATTATGTGCGCTTCACGTAACTCTTCGATAATTGAAACGATTTCGTTCTGTAGACTCGTATTCCCTGCTGTCTGAGAACCCACTAAAAGACGAAGTCTATTGACGAGCTCATTTGGATCATCCCAATAAACGTAGTCAATAGGATGATTCACATGCTTTACCATTCCTTTACCACTCTGAAATTTATAGAGCGGTGCTATTATTTTCTTGTATTTCTCAGCCCGCGTTCCTAGAATATGCAATTTTGGGTTGTAATCTTTTCTAGCAGCGTTACTGTTACCTAATATGTGTTTGTATTTCTTCAAATCATCATCGTTGAATTCCTGTGGATGATTTTTCAATAGAAGCTCATATAGTCCTGGGGTACCCTTGTAAATGGTATTATTGACTTTTACATCCGGACCCTTGAATATAACTTCAGCTGTACCAATATAGTACTTATCATCTTCCTTTTGATGTCTGATTTCTGTTCGATGCTCAAACTGTCCACTGTGATCATGATGCATGTCATCTATATATTTCCGAGGTAGTTCATCAAATGTATCCAAATACTCATAGTATATGTCCTGGTCAATATATTGTCCAATGTGCTTACGACTCTCGGTAACAGACTTTTCTAAAAGTTCCTCAAACGTTTTTTCATCTTCTGTTACCTTGATAGGACTATATTGTGCTATTACCTCCTCCATGAACTCTATAGGGTCTTCCTTCACTTCAATAGGATCTTCTTTCAATGAATCAATTCTTTTCTTGAGGTTAGTAACCTTGGCCATAATTCGCCTTCGACCCGTTGATTTTGACCGGTTAGGAGTGCTGTGGAAAGATTCTTGTGTTTCAGTTACGTCATCTTTAGTCCTCTTAGGGGTGTTGTAAATGAAATCATTCGTCTCGTCGGAGGCTGGTGTTTGTGTGTCAAGTTTATCGGCAATGATTTCTAAATGCTTTGTGATCGGTTGGAATGCTTTTTCATGCCTCAACTGATCCTCTTTAAGCTTTTGCCTAATCGACTACTAATACATTCAAACAAACGAGAATCAATTTCGGGTGATGCATTGTGAACAGAAATAGATGAAAGTTCTTTAATTTCGAAGCAATCTGAAAAACAACAACGACAAAAATAATCCCCATTTGATTACGTTTGTTTTTTATTTATGAGTCCAAAAACTGAATTACAGTTTGTAGAGTTTGACCGTTTTAGTATTCACGGCAGGTTAGTTTATAACTCGGAAACACTCACGGGAGTCAATGCAAACGTTGTTTATGTAGATTTGAAGCAAAACAGGAATTATACACTATACTATTTCTATATTATTAGCTTTGTGTAGTTGTGAATCAATCTTGTGGTTGGATTACGTGGACTTTACTAAGTTTGCTCCGCCAATGATACAAATTATCACTGAACCGTTCGTTTTAACACAGAAAATAAGCTTCCAATGTAAAACATTCAATAGATACATTTACATTAACGCTTAATAATGAAAATAACTGTTTTGAGTTTTCTTTGGAATTACTGCAACCGGATCAGTTCGCCTTCTGAATTATGTAATGAATGTTGAAATATTTTAAGGTCATTCCAGTTGAGTCTTCATTTGATACGTGAATAGCTTCAAGATTCCAAAATCGAGGATTTCCAAATTAAAGAATTCATCATACAAACCACGTGCAACTTTTTCTTCATTGGTAAAGTAAATCAGGAAATCTCGAACCAAATTTCGCGACATTACCGGAAGTGGTGTTCAACTGGAACCGTTCCGTCTTTTTCCCTCTGCCTCAGGAGAATTTCAAAGTGACTTTCTCTCAATACAAACTCGACGGCTTTTTCTGGCGTACATACAACGATCAACAAATCGATTCTTTTCATCTTGAACAAGGTAATTTCGTGAAATGCGTGTTCGAGTTGTTTGAACGAGTTTGGTCATTGTAAAGTTGGAATCTGTTCTTGTGCTTTTTTTCGCCAAACAATGTAACTGTAATCGGCTTCTCTCCAATATTTCTATTTCGGTTGGCTTATAACGGAAAAGGAAAACTAGTAAAAAGGTGATTGAATTAAATTACTGTTTGTTTTGTTGATCCGTTGATAATAAAATGAAAAATAATAAGTGATAAGTAAAAATATAACCGAATTTACCGGAAACTGTAGGGTTGTAGACACTTTATTTAATCGTTAACTTTAAAACTACAATAAAATACCCTAAAACCGTTTAAAGGTTCTCTTTTTTAAAAATGATCGCATCCTCTACCAGTCCCAATTGAAAGTCGAAGAATCTCCAGTTTTTGTACTCAATAATCAATTTCAGAACCGTACTTTTCCGATTTCTTTTAATTGGAAATCCTATAGAAATATCCAAAGGGAAGTCAGTAATCGTACCTGAATGCGCCTTGTTAAGTGATCTTTACTACCGAGCATTACACGTAGATGATAATAAAAGTTAAATCTGGAAGCACGTTGAAAAGATTAAGTCTTTCAAGTATTGTCTCCTTTAAATAATCCATGCGATTATAGTTTAATCCAACCAACAAGGATTATACAGTACAGTTGAACTGGCCATGAGTACGCCGATAAGTCGGCGAAATTTGATTTTGTAATATACTCATGGGAATCGAATTATCAAACTGTTTACCGACTTAAAAATTAAGAAATTTCTCATTATCGAGTAACTTTCTGGATCAAACAAAAACCTTAGAGTCTCGTAGATGACAAAGTTGTCAAAAAATGTGTAAATATTATTGAAAGTATTGCAATATGGTAAAGTAAACTTTACAAACTTCAGCTGTTTGATAAATGCGCTAGAATTTCAGTCGAACCGCGAAGCTGTACAGCAACCGAAATCTGGAATTATTGAAATGGAAATAATTTAGAAAAGTTTGAATACTATATGTGGGATTATTAAATTAACCGACAAAGATTTATCTAACAATAAGTTAGACTAAACGTGATTCTTGAGAAAACGTACAATATTAAGTTCCCCCAAGTACGATCAACTGTTTCCGTATGCTATTCCTTAAATAAATATTAATTCATTGGCAGCATTCCTGGCAGTTGTTTGCGTTTTATTCTGGCTTGGTTTTTACCAAATCAGTAATGAGATTTTTTCAAATTTACATATTTAATATGCAGTTTTCGTGGGAAATATTTGAAATAACCTTGAAAGGCTCTACAATATCAGAAAACTCATTACGAAATGCTTTGCGTCTGATATCCAGCTTTCCATGTTGTTTGAAATTCTTCATGCGAAGGAATGGAATCTTGCACCCGGCACCGGAACAAGTATGTTTTGATCTTTTTCTTGTTATAAGTATCATAATTGGAGAAATATTAATATCATGAAAGACTGTGACTAATTCAGTTTTCCTTTATATAAATAAGATTCTCGAAAAGCAAAATGGAATAGCTTTTCCGTTCATAAAATTTCCTTGAATATTGGAACCATGCAAATATCGATAAATGGCGATATGTTTGTTGTTATTCGGCTTAAAAATTAGGTCAAAATTGGTTCGAATATTTGTCTAACTGTAGCTAGACAATCCTATTATAGTATGTTTATTTGAACAACTTCCACATAATGTTGTCAATGTAATTCTATACGATCCGAACTTTAATTTCCGCCGTTGTCGCTTTTCTATTAGGTCCAAAGTGTAACATGTCATCAGATATAGTTTTTTTCATAATTTCAGTATTTTTTCATGGTATCTCGATATATAGAAACTCCTAAAATTGCTACCATTAAAGTTTCAAACTAAATATTGTTGAAACATTCAAAAAGTCTTAATTCCACTTCAGTTTATTCGCACAGACGAAAAATAATTTAGTTGCAATTATTCGCTGGGAAGAACCCGTTAATTATATTCGTGTTTAACCCTTTGCACTCAGTTGTCCCCTCTGAGGGGACAACGTAAGTCTATTTAAATAGCACAAAAAAACAAATCGGAATATGATAAAATTAACAAGATGCATGATAAATAAATTAACCATTTTACTTGTCAAAAAAGAACATGCGAAGTACGTTCACGACGGGGTATATGCATATATGCACTAGCCGATGCAAAAAGTGGATATTTATTTTCAATTCTTCCTTATTCTGGCAGCATAACATCCGATAGCATTTCCCGGCCAGATCTTCCTGTAAACACGAGAATTCCATTGCTTTTATATAAAAAGTTGATAGACAAGGTTCCTGATGCACAAGGATACCATGTAATCAATCTCCAAGACGTTACGTGGTGGAAATATTATATCAATTGATAAGCCTCAAATTCCATTACAATTCCTTACTTGGTTCTAAAATTATACTGTATAATATCCCGTTTCCAGGCTGTATGTTCTCGTGAAAAAGTGGCGTCGAGTTGCTGGTAGGTAACGTCCGAAACGGTGCCGAGTGCAAAGGGTTAAATTGTAGTTCGAAAATATAATTGAATTGTATAATTTCTTCTTAACGTTTAATTATATACGAATTTTAGAGAGATCTTTAAATGCTAATAATTCGAAATGGTACGGCAGCAGATGGATTTTGTGCTATTTACTACTTTGAATAAAAATCGCCGTTTAGACAATGATAAATTTGTCCTGTATCATATTCAAATTCTCGTTTATATTCTACGGTTTTCCGTTGTCATCTTTTCGATATGCCGTCATTATGATTGTATTTTTTGTTCGTTAACAATTGATGTTAACGTTGTATTATCAGTAGTTGAAAATATTTGAGTGCGTACCTAATATTGTAGCAGCAAACAGCGAAGCAGACAAAGGAAAACCCCGGAAATAAATATCAAATGGAAAAAATAATCTTCGGGATCTGCCGTTTATTCAACTTTTATATAATTCCCCAAACTTCATTTTTTTATTAAATATAAGACATCGTCGAGAGAAATATGGAAGCTTGAATAATTCTTTCAAAAACTGGTGGAATTAATCGTTAGCAAATTTCTTAAAGTATCATCTGAAAATTGTCGTTGACCACCTACCCACATTTTTCCATACAACCATCGAAAAGTGATTGTTCAAAACAGAATAATCCCAATCCTGTCATAAATAAATCACACTTCCGAGTGTAATAAAGCTTCTACATTATTGAATAGGTAATAGCCGATAAGTGGTAAAATTAAGATGACAATCAAATTTGTCTTTGCCTTTGAGTCGAGAAAACGCCTGAAAACCCTTCTAAGAGGATTATTGATAGTAAAATGTCATACATTTTCCAATGCAATGTTGTACGCCCAGCGAAAAGAAATAAAGACGCATTGGAGTTATATCCCAAATAATTTACCACAACATATTAAATTTCTTAGTAAAATGGTCATCGGCCAATTACCGGTAAAGCGTATCAGTAACAAATTCAGACAATAGTTTAAGCACTTTTCAGGTTTCCATATTTTTCGTTTAGTAATATTTCTAGCTGAAATACAATCTTAAGCAAACTTGAATTTGGAAAATGATCATATAGTTGCCGTTTTAATTCGAATAATTACCTTGGCAAACAGATTAGAAATAATTAAAGAAATTGTTCAAACTCGCCTCTTTTCAGAATTCAAGGATAACTATCTTTAAAGCGATTATTTTGATTTATGGATGGATACGATTTGCAATAAACTTCATATTTCTTGGAATGGGCAAATTTTGGAAAATTCACGGCTTCTCAACGCTTTTTTGAACGGGACCCGCCCTAATGGCTCATTTTTATCAGGAAATAACAGGAAAATTAATAATTCACAAATAAAATACAAATGTGTTGATATTTTATTATTGCAAGTCGGTATCAAAAATATTATTTACATTTTCCATAAAGATGAAAACAAAGTTAACAAGGCAACATTAGCTGAATAATCAATAGAATTAATGAACGAAATATGGGTAAAATTACACCGATTGAGAGTTCTCCACTTAAACTAGCACCATTTACTAGATTATCACATCACTGCATTATTTAGATCATGTACATTATTCACTTTTTATCAACGGCAGATGTAGTTGGCTTTTCGTAAGCCGGCTCGTGTCTTCCTGCATGCTTTAATTGATGCTGAACGCGAGCTGAAGACGCATACGGACGATTTTGTCTCACCTTCATCCGTCGTTCTTTTCCCTTATATTCTGTATTTTTCTCTTGGGCGTACCACTCTCGTTGCTTTTGTTGATATTGACGGAAAGCTATCGGTGCTTGTGGACGATTTTCTGCCACCTTTTTCCGTTGTTCTTCTTCTTTCTGCACTTGATTGTCTTCTTGGGCGAACCACTCGCGTGTTTCCCGATTCATTTAGCTTTTTGGTCACAAATCATCATATACAAATCTTTAAAATTGTGCCATGTGGGATGCCAAGTATGTTCTCTTGATGGCACATAGTTTCCATAAGATGGATATTGACTTAAAAAATCATCTAAAAGTTCCATTTTGATCACACCAAACAAACACTTGTAGACACTTTAACGTAACTTTTGTAATGTGCAATTTTGGAAAATACACGATTTTATACCCAGTTTAACCCTTTACAAAGGTACCACCCGCTGACCCAACCACCTGCATGATGATTTTTAATATTCTTCAGCTTGCCAAGATTTCTATCTAATATTACAGCATTTCGAAAAGCGATTTTTAGATAACTATTTTGAAGATTGGATTTTGCTAACGTATATCAGCCAAAGACATTTGGACCGAAAGTTTGAGTGATTCTCGAGTCAAAGTTCTATATTTCAGGAGGACATACTTCTCTTTTTCTTGCACATAAGAATTTGGTGTTTTTTAACCCAGAAATTAGTAGTCAGGCTAATGAGCAGATTAATATTCGGCACAAATATATGCTGACTAAATTTTGCAGGAGAAAAAATACTGATTATAACGGATTTTTTCGGATAAGAGATCGATTTGTAGCGTAAAATTTCAGTGTGGTTAATCTTGAGAATTTTTACACATGTAAGTAAGTTGATGATGCCGCACAATTTTCATACGGTGGGGTGCACTAAATAACAATACATCTTATAATATGGGAAAATTGAGTGAAAAAATATTACAATTGCAGTTTTTACAGACAAAATACCAGAATCCATTAGGAAATGTTTCTTCTCTTATTGTACACTAGTTTTCAACTTATTTGTATTAATTAACTAGCTAACAATCGTTCAAGTCAATCATTGTTTATTATTTATCGAGACATAAACCACATCTATTACTGAAGAAATGTAAAGTTAATTGCAAATCTTACTTAGGAAAATCAAAATAATTTTCAAAAATTTCGGATTACTTAAGAATAGCTATCATCAAATTCTGCAAAGAGGTGAGAAGTCTAACCGCCGAAACCGGTTCATCAATAAATACCAAATAATTCTTGGGTTATTACGATTATCAATTTAGTTAATTAATGTAAAAATGCCCAAAAAGAGCAGAAACATTTATTGATGCATTCTGACATCCTGCTTGTAAAAGCACAAATACAAATCTTTTATTGGCAATTTTTCCGTATTAAAAGCAGTTTGGTTGATTAATGAATCTGTGTTTTTTAGTGAAAATAGAATCTTTAAACAATCTATGAAATAAGCTCCCGCCATTTGATAATGTTTTAGCACAGCGTTTCATCAAAACTTTTTGACCGCCGCCCGGTACGAGATTCTAAAATTTTTTGGACCAAAAATTTGAGTGATTCTCTAGTCAAAGTTCTACATTTCAGGACAGCATACTTCTCTTTTTCTTGGACATAAGATTTTGGTGTTTTTTAACCCAGATTAATATTCAGCCCAAATACTAACTAAGTTCTGCAGGAGAAAAAATACTGCTTATAACGGATTTTTTCCGACAAGAGATCGACTTGTAGCGTAAAATTAGCATACAACAGAGATGGTGGCAAATTTCAGTGTGGTAAATCTTGAGAATTTTCTACCATAATAATTCAACCAAATTTTGATGTCAAAATATGTAAAAAGTTGATCACCTGTTTCATGAGGAACCGTCAATACCTGATCAATTTAGGTCAATTGTTAGCAAATTTTATTTTATTTTAATCAGGGTAACTGCTGGTAATGCGCCATTTTGGAAAATTCATGTCGTTTTATTTTCATACCTGGTTTACCCATTTTAAAAAGGGACCACCCGCTAACCCTACGGTAGTAACCTTCACTTCCTGGATCATGATTTCTAATATTCTTCACAAATAAAAATTTGCGTCTCTTGTCAATATACTAAATGTCATACTTCATTTTCTACTGACCGTAAAATTTTGGTATTTTTTGTAAGCCAAATTTGACCCAACTAATGATCAGATTAAAATTCAGCTAAATAATTTTGGTCCAAGAAAAAGAGAAGTATGTCCTCCTGAAATGTAGAACTTTGACTAGAGAATCACTCAAATTTTTGGTCCAAAAAATTTTAAAATCTCGTACCGGACGACGGTCAAAAAGTTTTGATGAAACGCTGTGCTAAAGCATTATCAAATGGCGGGAGCTTATTTCATAGATTGTTTAAAGAGTCTACTATCACTAAAAACACAGATTCATTAATCAACAAAACGGCTTTTAATACGGAAAAATTGCCAATAAAAGATTTGGATTTGTGCTTTTACAAGCAGAATGTCAAAATGCATTAATAAATGTTTCTGTTCTTTTTGGGCATTTGTACATTAATTAATTAAATTGATAATCGTAATAACCCAAGAATTGTTAGCTAGTTAATTATTACAAATAAGTTGAAAACTAGTGTACAATAAGAGAAGAAACATTTCCTAATGGATTCTGGTATTTTGTCTGTAAAAACTGCAATTGTAATATTTTTTCACTCAATTTTCCCATATTATAAGCGGTATTGTTATTTAGTGCACCCCACCGTATGAAAATTGTGCGGCATCTTCAACTTACTTACATGTGTAAAAATTCTAAAGATTAACCACTCTGAAATTTGCCACCATCTCTGTTGTATACTAATTTTACGCTACAAGTCGATCTCTTGTCGGAAAAAATCCGTTATAATCAGTATTTTTTCTCCTGCAAAATTTAGTCAGTATATATTTGGGCTGAATATTAATCTGCTCATTTGCCTGACTACTAATTTCTGGGTTAAAAAACAGCAAAATCTCATGTGAAATCTAGAACTTTGACTTGAGAATCACTCAAATTTTCGGTCCAAATGTCTTTAGCTGATATACGTTAGCAAAATCCAATCTTCAAAATAGTTATCTAAAAATCGCTTTTCGAAATGCTGTAATATTTGATAGAAATTTTATTGCCATCTTAATTTTACCACTTTGCCGTTATTAACTGTTCAATGAAGTAGAAGCTACTTTATCTCCGCAATTATTACACCCAATGTTCAAATGATACTTTAAAATATTTGCTAACGAATAATTCCACCTGTTTTTGAAAGAATTATTAAAGCTTCCAGATTTATATCGACGATATCATATCTTCAATAAAAAAAAATGCAGGTTACGGAATTACATAGAAGTTGAATAAACGGCAGAACCTAAATATTATTTTTTCCTTATTTGATATTTATTTTCGGTGTTTTCCTTTGACTGCTTTACTGTTTGCTGCTGCAATATTAGATACGTACTCAAATGTTTGCAAGTACAGATAATACAACGTTACCGTCAATTGTTAATGAACAAAAGATACAACCATAATGATGGCATATCGAAAAAACGACAACGGAAAACCGCAGAATATCAATTATAAGCAGTTTTGTTTATTAATGCATCTCACCGTAAGAAAATTGTGTCACCACATATTAGAAAATTTGTAAGGGTTGACCGGAAACCGACTTAAATCGGAAGATACGAAAATGGTTCGCCCAAAAAAAATATTTGTATCAACCTAAAAATACGGGAAAGTTTAAATATTGTAGAAATTTTCCTAAAAGTGATTGACTAACACAGTGAAATTTGTTAACATTAGAGATGATGAATTGTAGTGATATAAATGGCCAGGCGCTTTTGTCGACCCAAATTGATCAGGTGCTGTCGGTTCCTGGTGAAGCAGATAATCCACTTTTACATATTTTGACACCAACATTTGGTTGAACTATTATGGTAAAAAATTCTCAAGATTTATAAAAAATACCACACTGCAATTTGCCACCATTTCTGTTGTAAACTAATTTTACGCCTCGAGGCGATCTCTTATCGGACGAATTCCGTTATAATCAGTATTTTTTCTCCTGCAAAATTTAGTCAGTATATATTTGGGCTGAATATTAATCTGCTCATCTGCCTGACTACTAATTTCTGGGTTAAAAAACACTAAAATCTCATGTCCAAGAAAAAGAGAAGTATGTCCTTCTGAAATGAACAACTTTAACCCGAGAATAACTCAAATTTTTGGTTGATATGTCTTTGGCTGAAATTCTATCTTTAGCAAAGTCCATTCTTCAAAATTTTTATGTAAAAATCGCTTTACGAAATCCAGTAATTTTTAGTAGGAATATTGGCAAGCTGAAGAATATTAAACATCATGATGCAGGTACTGAAGATTACTGTGGTTGGGTCAGCGGGTGGTCCCTTTATAAAGGGTTAAACTGGGTATAAAGAAGTGTATTTTCCAAAATTGCACATTTCAAGCAGTTAGGTTGAAGTGTCAACAAGTGTTTGCTTGGTGTGATTAAAATGGAATTTTTAGATGATTTTTTAAGTCAATATCCATCTTATGGAAACTATGTGCCATCAAGAGAACATACTTGGCATCCCACATGGCACAATTTTAAAGATTTGTATATGATGATTGGTGACCAAAAAGCTAAATTGAATCGGGAAACACGCGAGTGGTTCGCCCAAGAAGACAATCAAGTGGGAAAGAAGAAGAACAACGGAAAAAGGTGGCAGAAAATCGTCCACAAGCACCGATAGCTTTCCGTCAATATCAACAAAAGCAACGAGAGTGGTTCGCCCAAGAGAAAAATGCAGAATGTAAGGAAAAATAACGACGGATGCAGGTGAGACAAAATTATCCGTATGCGTCTTCAGCTCGCGTTCAGCATCAACTAAAACATGCAGGAAGACACGAGCCGGCTTACGAAAAGCCAACTACATCTGCCGTTGATAAAAAGTGAATAATGGACATCATCTAAATAATGCAGTGATGTGATAATCTAGCTAATGGTGCAAGTTTAAGTGGCGAACTCTAAATCGATGTAATTTTACCCATATTTTGTTCATTAATTCCGCTGAATACTCAGCTTATCTTAATCTTGTTTTCATATTAATTGATAATGTAAACAATATTTTTGATTCCAATTTACATTAATAAATGTTTGTCTTTTATTTGACGTCTCCATTTTTCTGCCATTTCCTTATAAAAATAAACAAATCACAAATTTTTTATTACAGTAAGAAATATGAAATAAAAGTAATGGTTGAATACGGTATCAATATAAGCAAAAACGAGTTTTATTGACTTAAAAGTTTTTATACACAACTGTACAGTGATTTTTCTAGAAAAATGCCAATATTTTTCTGTTATCTAAGGACATACGCGTTCATATTCAGCAAATTTGATTACGAATCCGCTATAATTCTTTTTTACAATAATTTTTCAACAATGCGTCTTACTATTAGAAGAAAATTTTACGTTGTATTTGTATTTGAAGAGTTCGAATGCTTCTGTCATTTCCGAAGAAAAATAATCCCCATTATTTCGGAGAACAATAAGAACTACCTAAATTGAATGAATTCTGAAACAATATAAATGTGAAACTAATGGAATAGACACATGAAAGTTTTTCAGAACAATACCACTGAAGTCGCATAATTGTATATCAATTCAAGAACACTAGCAATTCAAGCATACAAACTGAACAAGAACTAATTTCGCTATATATTTGCTATCACAACAATCCGCTGTTGCAGTGTTTCACTTGTTATATTCGTGCTACAGTTTTACTCAAATGCTTGTAACGCTTAAGTGGCAAAAAAAACTTGCTATCATTTTGACGGTGGATTTACTTGAAAAGTGTTGTTAGTTCGTTGGAAATTTGACACGAGATAAAAACCTAGGAAAAACTGTTATTTAATGTGCATTAGATTTTGTTAGAGTAAATATAAAATACTTTAACGAAAATAATGAAAACATATCCGGTTCAACGCATCCCAACAAGAAACAACAATTGTTCAGCTTAATTCGAACAACTAAAGAGACAAAGACTCACCTAAGCATTTAGTCTTGAAACGCTATTTCCCCAATTGACAAACTTAGCACTTTTCTGATACTTCTTGTGTTAATCTTCGTTGTAAAGCGCCCGCAAAATCACTAAACTTTAAAACGAACTTACCCGTTAAGGTTTATGTGGTGGACCTTGATTGTTTTGTCTGCGAATCGATAGAAAATAGTTGCATACGGGTTTTCTAATGAATAATTCAAGTAGAGGAAATTGTCTTGTTAACATTGCGCATAAAAACTGATCGCGCTCCATGAGAGACTATTTATTGAAAAGGAACAGCCGTTACGGTTAGTTGCAGTCGTTTAAAATATTTACAAGATCAGTTCAGGTGTAATTTGAAATTCAACTTCGAGACGGAAAATTCGCATAGTTCGATTTTCCAATAAGGTCAGTTAATATGTGTGCTCGAACCAATAATAATCTAGGTACTAACGAGATTGTGTTCGATGATAGTAGTATCGTTGAATTTTATCAAATAGAAATAGGTTCTAAATCGACCAGACAAGCAATTCGAAATATTACTTTTATAAATGCGAATATCTCACCAATTTCATTACAGATAATTTATTGAATTCCGTGAGTTATCAGCAGGTGTTTCCTTAAGTCACAAATTTAACGCATCTGTTCTAAGCATATCAAAATATTACACCTGTTCTTATATGATAAACACCAAATATATAAGCTTTGATGGTAATGAAATGATTCCAATTTCAGGATTACAATGACGACATCCGACAGGAACAAATGTGGGAAATGCAGGTGCTCTCTGGTCAAAGGAGTAATAATAATAACAATAATAAAGGGGACGAGGCCAGCGGTGGATCTAGTTCCGGTCCTGAATATAGTGGTGATGATAGATTGAGTAGTGATGTTACTGAAATGGGTCCAGAAAGTCCACAAAATGAACATCCGGCAATGCGTGGCATTCAGTCAGGTAATGACCACATTTTTTCCATCGTCTATTTCCACTTCGAAATTTTAATAAAACTTAAGCTTGAAATATAACGCAGTTAAGGAATGTACGGTATGTGACATCCATGTAATAAAGTTCATTTAATGTCGATGTCTTGTAATTTTCTTTACAAAGGCATAATTTGTTCATTAGAGGTGACTATATAAATTGTATAATTCATGTTTTAATATAAACCCCGTCATATTTCAATGTCCTCTCATACGCTAGTATCTACGCATTTAACGATTTTACGGTATGGTAAGAGCAACACGTCAAGGAATTTATCATTGTGCATTCAGAAAGGAGGTCTTGGGAGAGATTACCGGTCTACCGACTCACAAGCGAAATGATATCGTTTGAACAAGGGTTGGATGGATCCATCGCAATTATTTTGAGTAATTACACGCGCAACGGTGCTAGCGATTTTTTTTTAGAATCGAACAACAACAAAAAAACTAAACTGTTTACCATCAAGATGTATAAATTATCTTAATCTTTTAAGAAGATGGATGTTTGTTGGACTTTTATGTCTTATAATGATTAATTGCTGCTGCAATCAACTGACAGGTACTTGAACATTGAGACTTTTTAAATTCAATAGCCTCAATTTGGCTTTAGTTCTCGTTGAAGTTGAGAACGGAATTATAATAAATGGCAATTATTTGTGCAAATCACTTGGAAGTCTTAGCGACTAACATTCTCGCCAGAGTGAGTTATTCGTTTGGGGTAAAACACAATAATATGAAATTGTTGCTAAAATGCATCATACAAAAGACTTTTATTGTAATCCATCATAACAAAAGGTATTTATATTTGTATCTCAAAGATATAAACAAATGCAAATAGATGAGAAGCAAAAATATGGAACATGAAAGGCTGAAGTTTTGTTCATTTGTAATTATTACATCAATTGCTGTGTATTTCTAGTGGATACGCATCTATTGAACTTTGCCAAGTTTAAAATGAGTCCTCATTCTATTCTGTCTACGTTTGTTTAACGTTCAGGAACATCCTTTGTGTTACAAGTACATAACCGCCCATTAGTTGCTTAACAACTTGGTAAAATACGGTATTAGAACTTTTGCCGGGGAATTCTACTGATTTATGTATAATAATCAGCCTATGAAAACTTAAAAGAAAAATTAAATCAACCAATCTCCGTGTACTGCTTTGTTTAGTTATTTACTTACAGCATAAAGGTCTAAACATATTAAAGCTACAATATTGATTTGTGATGGGCCATTTTTCTTTGGTTATAATTATAATATACCCGAACTGCTAATCGACATTTAGTTCTCAGTTAAGTTTCGTGCCGAACAACTTCCACGGCTATTCTCAAATGTTTCAGAAATATACATATCCGTTCATTTGTTGTTTAGTGACTTTGTAAACTACGGTATTAGAATTTTTCCCGGAAATTTATGTATATATATTAGGGTGCTTCATTTCAGAGCGAATTTTTTTTTTTAAGTCCCACCTGAAAATCTTGTAGTCGGTGGAAATTCAACCCGTTGCTAATCCATTTTTTATTTTGCCCATTTAAATAACATTGAAAAGTAATTTTTTTTTAATTTTCCCTCCCGCTCACCGTAATAAGTCTTTCTTTTCGTATTTTGACTTATTGGAGGACTAAATTTTCTACAAAAAAGGTCTTTTGAGTCGAGTCGGTAACTCGATTAGATTTCTAATTTGCACTTGATGAGGCTAGTTTCGCCTCCTATTAAATGAATTTTCGGGGTGCAAAATTCAACTGTTGCCCTGAACGTTCATTATCTTAACTACCGCGTAAATAGCACAGTAAAAAATAACAGTTACCTGTTTTCTATTCTTTTTGAATGTTCAATATTTACAATTAAATATTGGAAATATTCAATACCTCAGGTGATTGTGTGCTTAAACTTTAGGGTCGATTTGCAAATATACGTATTTTTCTGTAACAACTTACCAAATTCAATAAACGTTTTACTCTCAATTTTTAATCTAACGTAAAACGCAAAAACTTTTACTTTTCAGTTTGCTATTTCTGTAAAAAATTGATGTTCATAGTTTTCGTCATTGTTTATAGCTCCGATCCTGCCGCAGCCCTTAAAGAACCCAATTATTTTGAGTTTTCAAAAAACTGAAAAATGTTGAACACTTTTGGAGATATTTTGAAGTGCGGCAAAAATGATAAGAATTGGACAGTAATTTGAAAAATTTTCACCCGCAAACTTTGTAATTATACTGTATTCGTCAAGTTAGCGAAGTCATAGACAAACGTAGAAACTCCACAATTTAAAACGTAATTAAATTTTCTATTAGATTTCAAATATTAATTATTTCTCTGGCGCCTGCATTCAGTCACTTAAGCAAAGCTGTGTAATTTTATTAAAACATTTCCCACATAAAATGCATTAAACAAAAAAATTTCAATGGTTTTACTTTTATTATTTATTTATTCTTGTTTATCATATAATAGGGATATTAGTATTCGATTTGTGATTGTGTAAGATTAAACTTCAAGTACGTTTCTATCGATTTTTAATTTCTAAGTTTTCCATTTAATCAGAAGATAGTCGGCTCTGCACGAAATTGAATTTCAAATTGGAAACGGATCAAATAATATTCCTAAGTTTCTTTGATGATAAATTAAGGCTTCTTAAAGTTGTTGTGAAGTGGTGGATGCGCCAGGAAAACGTACGAGCGTTGCAAACTTCGACTTTTTACACATATACAAGCGAAAATTAAACTGCTCTGAGGAAGATCATCCTCTGACAAATTAATAAATGAAATTAGTTTTTCTCGAATTTATTAAAACTGAAACAATTACTTGTTTCATACGTAATCTCTACGTAAGACATGTTTCCACACTGAATCTGCTTTAAATGAAAATGGTATCAAGAAAACCGAAATTAATCATAAAACAAAAACGTCTTTGTTATAGATGTCTAGGCAAAAGTGTGTGGATGATACATAACTTTGTTGAAAATACAAGGTCCGAATTCTGTAGAAGAAACTGAACAGAAAAAAGATTCTAAAAGAATCAAACTATATCTATAACCGTTTCTCTTTGTGGATAATAATTTTTAAGTTAAATTCTCGAAGCGACATCGAAACCAACAAGACAGCTATTAATTTCCTAAAAGAGATGTATTTAACATTTCTAAAACTAGCACTGTGGATGAAGTCAAGCTTGAATATCCATCTGTCTTCGGTAGTTCCCAAGTGTATTTCAAGACAACTAGCACAGTGGCATGGGTAAAGCACGAGTTTCTAATTAGACTTGTTTTATAATAATGTTTTTACGTTTATTTGCTTAGAACATCATTACACCACAATATACATATTTACTTCTCTGTTTATCTTTCCTAATAAACACCAAAAAAAGCCACTTTATACAACAACTATTTTAAATAAACTACCTTTTAATTTTAACTAGCGCTGGTGTTGTGGAGATAACAGACGTAATATGTATGTAAATAAAACATTAGATGCACTTAAAATTAATTGAAATTTGTGCAACCTTACGAAATAGGTCACGGTTAGTTTGAATCCATTAACTCTTTCAATTATATTGGGTGTTGATTTTTTTGGTTGAAATTAAATATTTTTTCCAGGAACACCATCGTCGACCGATACAACTGGCACAACAACACCAGCAAACGGCGGCCAACCCTCACCAACAAATGGTCTTAGTGGCCTGGTCGGTGGTAGTGGTGGTGTTTTAAGTGGTGTTGGTGGTGGACGTAAACGACCCCTATTAGCTGGTGGTCCACGAACATCAATGACACCAACAAAACGTACAGTAATGAGTCTATTGGCTCGTGCACGGGCAGCACAAGCCAAACAACTACCTACGACATTTCAACGAGGAACACCCGAGTAAGTCAATTTACACTTATCCATATTCTGTCGTTTATTTTACAATTTAATTG
Organism: Epicauta chinensis; assembly: GCA_021725515.1. NCBI lineage: Eukaryota > Metazoa > Arthropoda > Insecta > Coleoptera > Meloidae > Epicauta > Epicauta chinensis. The sequence continues at coordinate 22,390 of JAEDXX010000338.1, read as the reverse complement.
TCTGCTATCAATTAATCTGGGATGGAATGAGACAATTAGACAAAGCCTACGGTCTCTATACTACGCGTGGTGGTTCACAGAATTAGTTGATACTATGAATTATTAATAATTTTATAGTCAGTGGGGAATTTAAAGGGAAGTAGGCTAGCTCAATATGGTAAATTGGAAGGTGTAGTCTAGGGTTTTGACACAGTCGGGGACAGGACTATTCAACAATTGTCGACGACCTTCTCTTGTTGTTTTCGCCTTATCCATTCGGTTTCAAAAAATGGTCCACTCTTAATTTTCCTACTTTAATCTCCTATTCCGCAATCCTCAAATTTACTAAACTAAACACTAGTACCTTTATTAAGAGAAGACTACATCACTGGAGCAGTTAATCTTAATTTAATTTAATCACCACAACGTCCAAATGTCGATAAATTCTACTTGAAAGATATAACATAAATAGTTTTTAACTTGATAATTAATCCAATCAAAACTAATTAGTTGAATCGTTTTAAAGTCCACAAATTAAATTATTAATCATGCAATGCACGGACCAAATGAATATTTATAATGAAAATAAAAACAAACAAAAAAATAATTATATATTTAGAGCAAAATGAAAACTAACACAAAACACTAGTGCAATTTTTTAATTGTTGCCAGTTTGATCTTCTATTCATCAAAAAAAACGATAGTTATTAAATTTTTGTTTTGAAATTGTTGTTTTTGTACAGAAATTTTAAATTTTATCACAACGAATTTTATGTAAATTATAATAAATAAATAATAAGTATTAATAATAATGATGAGATAAAAATGTATTAAGCAAATCTGTTCCTATATTTGTTCCGTGTCAAAAGCTAGAGCGTCTTTTGACTTGTAACGCAAATTACGAAAATTCAAAAAGGTTTTTTCTACCGGCTATCACTTTTCAACTTACCCTAAGTTTTCAACAACGTACCGTTATTGGTTGTGTATTGTTCACTTTTTGTTTCATTGTTAGAAAAGATTGAACGAAAATTCTTTGTATTATGTCCATACTTTAGTTGATCGACACGATTTTTTCTAACCAATGAAATAGTTTCTTTCTTTTAAAAACTTGTCATTTGTTACCGAAAAAGAAAAGAGGAAAGTGCGATTCGCCCGGCGCCTCCACCATTTGACATGCTTCGTGGAAGGTAAATTGAATGTGGTGGTGGTATGTTGCTGTCAACTCCATTGAAAAAACTGTGCGTTATACTCTTAATAGGCTTTAGCAGCTCTTCTAAGTATTGATACTTAATCCATTGATATGTTGAAGTAGGTTTATGATAACGTTCGTTTTACCACAATTAGATGGTCCTACAATGAGACATCGTACTGTAGCGGGAAGCAATTCCCCATGTCTTTTGTACTCATTAATACCGCCTGTGTCATAATTCTTTATTGGTAAAGTAAGAGGATGTTGAACTATGCGCATGTTTACTTATAACTGCTGCTACAACATCACAGTAGAATTGCACATTCCTGGTTATCAATTTTGTGGACCAGGAACGAAACTGGCGAAAAGACTTGCAAGAGGTGACAAAGGCATCAACAAATTGGACGAGGCGTGTAAAGAGCACGACATAGCGTACGCAGAACATAAAAATATATTATTTGAGAAAGCACAACAAAGACTACATTCGGCAGACGCCTCAGAAGGAGGAAAGATCTCTGCACTTGGTGTTGCAGGCGTAATGAAGGCAAAAGTTAAACTTGGTATGGGTTGTAAAAGCGGACGTGGAGGAAAGAAACTAACGTTCAAACAGATGCTACAAAAAGCACGATCGGCCATCAAGAAAAAGACATTGAAGTGCGTCAACAGTGCTGTAAATGCTGCACTTAGATCTGCAAAGTCTTTCAAGGGAAAGAGAATCGTCAAGCCTGTTCGGGTAGTGCCAATTCCGAAAACTGGCGGTATTTTACCCTTGATTCCAATATTTGCAGCACTAGAGGCATTAGGATCCTTGGGTGGTGGTGTAGCAGCAATTGCTACCATCAATGAAGCGAAAGCGGCAAGGCATCAGCTGTAGCAAAGTTAGAGACATAACCAGATAATGGAAGCAATATTACTGGGCAAATCAGGCAGTGGCTTGTACTTGAAGCCCTACAAAACAGGATATGGCCTTTTTTAAAACCTTCAAAAAACTCCCCATAAAGCTCCCCACATTACCAAAATCGGGTGCACGCGTGAATGAGTGTGGTGTGATAAACTTAGACAATAATTCAGGTGCGGGAACTCACTGGACAGCTTATGTGAAGAGAGGGAAAAGTGCTACGCATTTCGACAGCTTCGGTGATCTCATACCTCCAGCAGAACAGATATCATACCTCAGACACTATGATCCGTGTGAGATTCTATACAATCATGAGAATTTTCAATCCTGCAATACAAATATTTGTGGACATTTATGCTTAAAGTATTTATATTCTCATAGTGGAGCTTGAGAATATCAGTTACGTTGCAACCGCAGCCATTTCGTTCACGTTCACCCTGTCTGGAACGAGATCTGTACTGCAGAGTCAATACTACCCTTTTATAGTTTTCCCAATGTTGATAGCACGAACAATAAGTTTTACTTTTATTCACAAAATAAAGAGCTGGCTCGCATAGAGATTCCAGAGGGCTTAATAAGGGCTTAATAAGGAGCTCGTTAACTACTTAGCCTATAAATCGAACGATGTAGAGGGCTACCACAAACGGAGAAACGCCAAGCAAGTCCTGCGCATCAGAGGCAACAACAATACTTTGAAATGTGAGCTAAACAGTACAGTGACTATTGATTTCTCTAAGTAGGGTACAATTGGTAGCCTGTTGGGTTTCAAGTCAAGAAAGTTAAAGGCAAATCTCAAACATGAATCAGACAATCCCTCAAAGATTCTAAGTTTAAATGCCATTTGTGTAGAGTGCAACATAGCGGCAGGTTCATTTCGAAACGGCAAAAAGGTTCATGTAATCCATGAGTTTTTCCCATTAGTCCCACCTGGCTATCCCATCGTTGAAACTCCTTCAAATGTAATCTATCTACCAATCAGGGTGCGGGAAATCGATGAAATAGTAGTTAAAATAACCGACCAAGATGGAAAATTGATTAATTTTAGAGGAGAAGTTGTCACAGTTAGACTACATCTGCAGAAACTGTGATGGGTATTGTATTCAACAATAATCATAATCGTACTGAAACCAAACATATAAGCTTACAACCACGGAATGAAGCAATCAGTAAGGTTGTTGCTACCCAGCGGTTGACAATGGAGAATAAACGATTTCTTAGATCATTAGGACTCACTGTGCTGGTGTAAAAATTAATTACGAAATTTTGAACGTAGATGAAAAAGCTGCGTTTGATGAGTCCATAACGTATGCTGAAAAGCATATTCATCAACCGTACGCCTCCACATCATACAATGTTAGTGATGGGATCAGAATTCCAATTCAACAACAAGATTTGTATTCATTACGATGGTTAAGTGATTTGTACATAGAAGGCAAAATTGTAATAAAAAATGAAGAATCCGTCTCAACATTTCCCGACATTAAATTCATCAACAATGGGCTGTTCTTTTTTTTGATGAAATACGATATGAAATTGCTGGGAACGTTATTGATCGTATCAAGAATCCCGGTTTAGCTACAGTAATGAAAGGACTCGCCACTTATAACAGGAATCAAAGTACTGCTCTACAAAATGCAGGATGGTTTCCTCTTGAAACATTAAAAATTATTGACAACAAAACTGGCTTCTTCACTGCAATAATACCATTGCGCATGGCATTGGGATTTTGTTATGATTTGAGGAAGATTATTCTGAACGTCAGACAAGAACTGGTTTTACTACGAAGCAGCACAGACACTAATGCCTTATCATATGATGAGAAATATGACATCAAGGTTCAAATTTCTAAGATGTTCTGGAGGATGCCACACATTTCTGTATCGACAGCAGAGAGAATTGCTTTGCTCGAGACACTGAAGAGAGATAGAGAGTTCTTTGAGTACCCTCTATTACCTCTGACACAGAGACATATGTGGTCAATTAAAACATCAATGGAGAAACCGCAATACATAATTTTTGGACTAGAAACTGACAGAAAGCATCAACCTAAGAAAGATTGCAGTCAATTTGACCATTGTTATCTCACCAACATTAAAGTCTACCTTAATGATGTCATGTACCCCTACGACAATTTAAACTTGAACTTTTAAAACAACCAGTATGCAGTTCTGTATGAGATGTTTACAGAATTCCAAGAATGATATCTAACAAAAGATCGAGAACCGATATTTACACGAGAGGAGTTTCTGAAAAATGCACCTATAGCAATTATTGATTGTTCTAAGCAGAACGAACAGGTTAAAAGAAGTCCAGTGGATATAAGGATTGAATTTGAGACCAGCAAGAATATTCCTGATAAAACTACAGCTTACTGTCTGATATTGCACGACCGGATTGCTAAATATATTCCATCCAGTGGAATTGCTAGACTTGTTGCTTGATAGCATGTAGACTATTTTTTTTGTAATTTTGTATGAAAGGTTTTTTAAATAAAACAAAGATTACAAGTTTTAAAATTTGTCATTTATTTTATTGTTCTAAAATCTAATATAACAGTTCTAATGTCTCTACGTAGTTGTCATAACATGTAGATGGCCATATTGCGGAATCCGGACCACATGTCCATCCCAATCTTGCACCAGGATATTTCTCTCCTTTCACGATGTTGCTGTGTATCCAATCCAGTATCCTCACATGCTCAGCGTTACGACCTGGACAAAAGCAATATGCAATTTCTTCATTTGCTTTGATAGCGTCCAGTATGTTTTTGAGAACCTTGGAGTTCGCCAAATAAGCAGCTTTGCAAATCATTCCATCTATGAGTGTGTCAATCTTCCGATATTTCTTGGTAATTCTTTTAACTGGATAGAACAAATGTGAAGCACCCTGTAGATTACCATTTGAAAGCAGACCAAAAATTAACGTTTTATAATGCACTTCGTCATCAAAGTTGTGCTTCCTTGCGAGTTCTTTGAACTTATCTACACTCAACCATTGTACATTTTCTTGTTCACACGCCCAAGCGACTGTGTCAACGTACCTATCCATACACAATTTCTGACACAGCACTTGTTTGATACAATCAACACCCACATCTAGTCGACCTTCCGCTATCCATATGAATACAGCATCAGATACCAGAAACGATTCTTCTTCGTTAATTAATTGTGGCAGTAACCACAACAACAACAACAACAACAACAACAACCACAACAACAACAACAACAACGTCATCCACGATCAAAGTAAGTCTGACAGCACTGTACATTTACCGGTTGAACTTTTTTAATAAATAGATAATCTCTCTTTTTACAGAGGTAAGAACCTTGACTTGATCAAGGAGCTCTTTGGTGACGAACCAAACACCCAACAAGAGGTTGTTAGCAACATACTTGACCAAATCAAGGACAAGTTACTTCCCAGCCTTCTGGAGGAGATTGCCTCTATAGAAAGAGAAAATCTGGAGGCTGAGGAGGAATTCAAAAGGATGCAGCAGCAGAGAGGAGAGAGGCTGATGATACTTAATAACAAATTAAGTAATGTTAACGACATTGTTTCAAAACTCAATGAAATAAAATAAATATTATTTTAAGAAAATTAGAGAAAATAATTTTTTACCTTTCCCATACGAATTGACTAGACATAAAGGAAAAGAGGGGCCAAACTGCCTTTTCACACACTTCTAACGGTCTAAACAGCTTCTATTCTGTCATTGACTGCAATTGAACGCTTAATCAACTTCCAGAAATATACTGATTTTCTTTTGTTTCATAAAGTTCATAGTTTTTATTGATAAACGTTGAAGGATTTATCGGTGACTTCACTGAACAATATCGGACAGAGTAGCATCCGTAGCAGCAAGCGGACTAATCAGAGTTTGATTTCTTTTCTCATTTACACTCAATGTTAGCATAGTTTTTCAATTTTCTTTATGAAATTTGACACTATGAGTCGATTCTTTTTATATAGGTCGATACAGGTTAAACTATTTAATAATACGATACATTCAGGATAAATAAAAGCCAAAAAGATTTCTTAAAATAAATATGTATTTGTTTATTTGCAAAAACAATAACAAATCATCCTTAATTAATTATAATCCATATTTAAAATATTCAAATAAACGATTTAATCTTCAACAAATTTAACATTTGTTGTTTCACCAACAACACCCTCACTAACCAAGTGAATTATCCTTCCTTTGGAGAAGTCATCATTTAAATCATCAACTGCTTCCTCCGAGAATTTTTCAGTAAATCGATGAGGTAGTATGGTCTTGAAGTCCTCACATTCCACAACCACTTTATCGCCATATTTTGTAGGAATCCTCTCAAACGACACAATTTGGAACTTATCACCTACTTTTAGTTTTTTAATGTTTACAAATGGTTTCAAATGTAAGGAGACGTTAATTTCTTGTAATAAGGACGACATTGTACTCAAAATATATTTATATTCAAGTCTGAACGTCAAATGAATATTTCAACATTTCCCTGCAGTATATATACCTTCGGTACTCAAGTAGACATGCGCAGTAGCGCTGAACCTCAAAAAATTTCGGTTTTCAGTTGGTACCACTGATATTTGAAGGTGGACATGATATTATAGAAAATCTTTTTCTTATACAAACAATCACGATAATCGTCCAAACTTAAACCATTAACAACGATCCTCTTTACACTTTTAGCTTTTTTAATCAATTTACCATCTATTATATCGATAGAATACATCTTTGACATTAGACCGATAAATTATCTCATTATTTTTCCATTATTTTCATCCTTCATTAACTCAACAACTTTTTTATTCTTCAATGGTAAATTATATGGATTGCTTATTTCATATTCAGATGTATCGAAACGAACATCAATATCATTTCTAATATCATCATAAAAATCATCTGTTTTTATTGTGTAAATAAACGAATCAGTATCCATCTAATTCAAACGTAGACGGTCATAATATTTAGGTATCATATATTCATAATGGAAATCATGCATTAACCATTTGGATAGTTCCAATACCGTAAAACCAATATAAATTGGTTTATTATAACAAGTTTTAACACGATTCAATTGGATTGTTACCATATTAGGTGTGAAGTGAGCTGCACTATGGAAATTTGCTTTAGCAATTAATGCACGTACATCTAATCTCCTACCTCGACTTTCCCATTCAGTCACCAATTTAACATCCTTTCTTTTATCCACATTCTCCATTGTTTTACCATACACGGCATTGTTTAATAATTTGACAACATTCATCTCAAACGTATTTTTAGCTAATGTACGATGTTGGGTGTTGAGATTGATATACTTTTGTTTGAATTGCAAACATCGATGAATTTTTTTAATTTTCAAACCATGTTTGAGACATTGTTGTAAGTTCTTATAATGAATTATATATTTAGTTTTATCATTTAGATCTGTAATCAATTTACAAAATTTTGAATGTGGTGTAATTTTATTTTCCGGACAAAAAGGAAAATCATTATGTTTATCGTGTAAGTCGTTTGGATACTCCAAGTCTACCTCAAATATATATCCAACATCGGATTCTTGTGGAATTTCCATTACATTATTCGATTCAACATTTTCAATCCATTCAAATCCGCCATAAGGCAATGGTTGTGACATTGCCCAACCATATAAATTATTAGCATCCAAGTACATTAAATATGTACTTGATTTCGATGAATCGTAATTATCCATATATTTATTATTAGCTATGGAATGTCGATGTGAACATTGTGTTATGCCCCCTCTTATGCCTCGTTGAACAAATGTAAGCATATTGATGTCGGTTAATAATTCAATCTTAACTCCAGTATATTTCAACATTGCATCCCACGACAGTCCAGGTGCAGTATAATAATGACAAGGATCCAAATTGTAAATCTTCCTACATACTTTTCGAAAATTTTGAAAAACATCCGTCAATAATAGAACGTCGGTAATTAAATATAATTTCAAATAATCCCATAAATTCTCACAGTTGAATTGTTGCCATACTTTTTGTGCATGCTCGTAATCCTCATTACTACAAGATTTCATTGAAAACCGACTATTGAATTTTTCTTTTGCTGGTAATGTAGTCTCTTTGAAACGTTCCCAACAATTGAAATGCTCATAAGGTAGAACGCCTTTCCTTATCAACAATTTAAATTGTTCATCATCATTGAAGACCTTCTTGACAGTTTGGAAATCTTCAGGTGATAAATTCTGTGCTAGGCTATCTAGACTGGATGACATAAACCTGAAGGAGTCTAGAAAGCGCAAATCGACTGTCTCTGTTTCACTAACTGGAATTCGTTTTGATAAGGAAACGTATAGTTCCTTGTTGAGTGGTATCAAATTAATATCACCTTTGACTTTTTCCAATGACTTTACAAATAAATGACAATCATATCCGGATAAATTGTGAAAAAATATTGGAAAAAATTTCGGTATACGATAACGAAGATTACAATCGTTGTGTGCTGGTCCTCTATATTTACCAGTAAAATGACAATGATCCATCACCTTATCACCATTATCATTAATTACGTTATTACAAATATGACAGATGTTCGTTTCAAAATGTGCTTCAAGTTGTTCATCATTTAGCTTTTCCATTGCTTTCGGATTCATTAGAACTTCATTATAGATTCGCTGTATATCCTCAACCAATGATTTTATAAATTGATCTGTACAATCTTCACCCTTATAAACTTGTAGTTTATTCAAGTTATCATCAAATGAACATTTAATGTAATATGCAAAAGCACATGGTATGTGCTCTTGTACATTGGTTGTTGAAGATGTTGAGGGGTTCGGTGAACAAATGTCAATGTCTTGTAATAGACATTCGAAATCTGCATAAATTACAAATGGAACTTCCATTTGTCGTTCATAATTTTTGAATTCCAACACAGAATTATCAGGTGTTGGCATAATTGTCACTATTCTATTGCACTCTTTTTTATGTATAGACAAATGACCTTCTGAATGAAAATGTAACAAGCAGAAATTACATATAAAAAGTTTTTTTCCATGTTTTGTAATTTGACTTCTCAATAATCTCGAAATATTTTTAATCCAAACGTAATGACTTCGTTCGTCCTTTTCCAACAATAGTAAATTGATATGCGTTGTCTTTTCCAATTTAGTACAATACAACGGACCAACAACTTGTTCACTTTCCAATCCAAAAACGTTTACACTGATCTCGGGGTTCAATTCTTCAAAAATTTTAATGTCTTTTACCATCAATGGAAAATCTAAATTGGTAAATTCCAATTTGATACCATTTTTCAAGACTATGGTTTCCAACTTAATATCCAAAATACCGTATGACTTTGGTCTATCTGGATGATTATCAACAGGATCCAATGCAGAAATAATCGCCCATTTGAAACAGTATTCATCATCATAATTTTTAACATTAATACAGGCTTGCTGATTCTGTATTTTTTCAGGTAATCTCAGGTACTGAGTACCTCCTCTTAATGGGCTATATTCATTTATATTGATTTCTAAGTGAGTTATACCAATCAAAGCCCAACCACTATCTTTCTCTTGAAATTCACTCATTTTTGTTTGTATTTTTTCCATCATCAATTTGTAATTCAATTGAAACTCATCCTCATTTTGTATCAACACCATTTTTGTATTGAAACTCTTAACAGAAATCTGTTCCGTGTCCTCTGTCATTTTCAGATACTCAGCAAAAAGTTCTATATTGAATTTAAGTAATCTGTGATGTAGCAATTCCTGTTTGAGTTCGTCTATTACATCATCTTCTGCAGATTTGAAAAAATCTTCTACATTCAAATTAGACGAGTCACAATTTTCATAAATGTAGGTTTTAATTCTCCCTTGAAAACTACTTTTAACAACCTTCAATTTAGACGTGTGCGCTTCTGCTGATTTCAATCGATGAGATAAGGTGCGTAAATGACATAACAATTTGTCAACAGGAATATCTGCTGAACAAACATTACACCTTTCTGTTGCCACAGGTACTAAAAATTGAAAGCATTAAGGTGCATCATGCTATTTAGGTAAATTCTTTACCTGCTAACGAATGAATTCGTTTTACATGTCGATCCAATGAATTTTTCCTCGAGAACGATTTACCACAAATATTACAAATCACTTGCACCTTTGGCATTTTTCCAGTTTATCTATAACACTATTGTAGAATGCCTTCAACGTAATACGTATTCTATTTATAATATCAATCCCCCCTACTAGATTAATTTCAATAATAATTAAATATTGTAGTTTTTTTTGTCTGTTTAAAAATAACCAATCCATCACCACCGCCGCCGGATCCCTTCAATCCTCCGCAAATTGTGGAGATAATTAAATTGGGAGAGAGTACCCCCAATTAAATAATATATATTTTTTAAATTATGCTGTCGAGTTTTATTTGAATTTGTTAATAAGAACTAAATAACAAGTTGTTGTTGTTGTTGTTGTTGTTGTTAAAGTGAGACAAGGCTAGTCTTGTCTTTTGCAAAAGAGCGGCTACTATTTCGCGTTTGTTTTTCATCAAGTTTAGAGGGCTATAAGTTGGAGGGCTACAATAAGTCTGGGCTACATATAGTAACGTCATTTTTTTTGTTATTTTAGGGGGCTACAATCAGCACGGCTACATATAGTAACGTAATTTCTTTGTCAGTATAGGGATTCGTGTATGCAACCAGCAATACACGTCACTTCCTGCACCGGCACTTCCGGTCGAGAATCAGCATATTTATACTACTTATGCCTAATAACTAAAGGGCGGATATCTGCTCCAAGTTGGAGCAAAGCAAATTCTAGTCTCCTGACAAATGCGTATGGAGCGCATCGGCAAAAGCTGTACTTGTATATTCTATCTTTTCTTGTGAAACGTTTCTCTATACTAATAAAATCCGAACTACCCCGCACATAGAGAAGCAGTGGACCAGTTGAACTGCTACCGTGACGTTGCTACGTTACGGCGACAAAACAGGTGCCTAGTTGTACCGTATTTCTATGAATTTCTGGTCGCTCCCGCTCATTCTTTAAAACACGGTTCGTCAACGGCAAGAAGCTGATGTGTCTGCCACAGAAAATTTAAAAAAAACAATTTTTGACAAAAATCAATAAAAAAAACTTTAAAATTACGAATACATTTTTTTTTATTTGTTCTGCGTGTATTTTCTTATAACTTTATGTAAATACATTAATTAAATTTAAACTACGCCAATGGTGCATTTCGAGCATTGTAATTCTAATCAGATAATCTACTATTTTAATAAATTTTATCGATATTAAATAATAATAACGAATTTTGTCTGACGAAACTATATAAAACAATATGTGTCGAATCTGCCCAGGATACTCGTGACATCGGAGACTAGTCTAATTGTTGCACACAACATCTCCTACAGCGCTTGCGCGCCAGTTTCATTATACGATTCTCAATTGTTAGTTCGCTGACAACTAATTGTTTGTATATTTTTGCGTGTTTATGTTACAAAAATATTAAACGATATTATAATATTTTACAGTTTATTTCGTTTTGTTCTTTTTTTATGAACATTGTTCAGTTTTTGAATATATATTACAATAGTTTAATCAGTTATCTCAACTCTGTTATTTTAGTTTTTAATAAAAATTAAATTTATCAATTGGCTCGTTTTATTACCTAAACAATAGCACCTAGAAAATAAAACAAAGATATTTTTCTTTTATTGTTTTTGAAGAATAAACCTTCAAATCATAATAAGGCAAGTTTGATCATGTAAATAAATTGGCCGCAAATAGAATGTTATGATAAAATACACGCGCGCAAGCGCTGTAGGAGATGTGTGCAACAATTAGACTAGTCTTGACATCGGTCACGTCGGTTGTTTACTTTTCCCCTTCCACGATGCGGAAACCGATTGTATTCCAGTCAGGGTTCGGAAGTAGTAAGTGTCGACGTAATTTACGGTATAAAATACGCGTAGTTTTTTCATTTACTACGTTAGAAAATTCATAAAAAACTACGTATTTACTACATATTTACTACGCGGATCGTTTTTTTTTGTAATTCAAGCAAGAATTAATATATTAAAGCTTGATATCTTCATTCCTTGTTTTATTTGAGTTGACTGCCATTTTTCAAAATAGACTTTTATTCATAAATAGTAAGTGAAAAACAGGGAATAGTTTGCAGTGAAACTTTTCTTCAATGTTCTCGATAACGGGTAAAAATTTTCAAAAACGGATACGTCCAGATTTTCAAAATATTGTGCTGCATGATTCATATAAATTTCATCTAATTCCATTGCGTAACATTAAAGGTATTGCCAACAACTAGCAATTGTTTTTGTTTATTTGCTGTTGGTTGCTATGGTGTTGCTATCAAGTTGCTCGATGGTAAAGTGTTTACTCAACGGTAAAGTGAACACTTTACCGTTGAGGTGGGTAAAGTAAACACTTTACCATTGAGGTGGGTAAAGTGCTACTTTACCATCAAGTTTTTAGACGATAAAGTTCGACTTTAACAGCAAGTATTGGAAAAATACATTTTATACATAAATATTTAACAGATAAGGCAGTTGATGGTTGTTTGCATTTTATTTAAGGTACGGTCTTATGCAGTCGCTAGTCGCTCGTTTTCAGCGACAAACTAGGTCACGTGGTACAATTTTTAAATTTCCCGCCATTAAAAAAATTGTGGCGACAAAGTTGAAAATTGTTGAGCTTTATCGCTAGGATAGAAGCGATATATATAACCTTCAAATAAAATACACAACTACATCCTGCTGAAAAATTCAGATAGATTCAAATAAAAACCAATGTTTAATTGGAAGTTATTGTACGCTATTGTGTCTTTGAAACAGGAATTCCCAATACTAATAATTTCCAATACATTTTTTAGCTGGACATTTTTCACGTTTTTCGATCTACATATATCTATCAGGATTCTTAATGGAACTTAACATTTTCTATCGGACTTTTTCCACAGGGCAATTAAATATTGCAAAATTTTACATTTTTTTATGTACTAGTGTGACATAAAGTGTTTTATAGGTAAAATTTGAATGTTATAAAGTACTTCATTATATCACTCGAAACTATTCCAACTCCGATTTTTTTGAGCTTTTGATATGTTGTATTATCTCAAAACGATTATATATATATATGACGTTTTGCTGTTGGATTGTTGAATAAATGTATACTTAACAAAATCTTCCGCTTATAATCAGTCATTGACATCAAAATATAAAAATAGATTTTTCATCCCTTAAAACCATTTTTTTCAAAAAATCCAATAATAGGTGAACTTTTTTTTTTGCTCTTACAAATGACGTTATTTTCATTAAAATCGGATAATGTAATAATTTTTTATGGAGGATTGAACTTTTTCAAGGGGTGGTTTACCCCCTTATAACAGGGGTAGGTGGTATCAGAAAGTGTGTATTTTTATTATTTGATATCTGGAATAACGTAAAATTGGTTTGGCAGTGATTGCTGTCGTCCTTATATGCAAAACTACATAACCACCCGGATATTGACGAATATTTGAGGGTCAATTTCACTCCTTAAAGCGCAATAAGGACCGCATCGTCTCTTTTTCGATGGACAACAACATATCAAAAGTTTAAAAAAATCGGAGTTTTACACTTTGAATAGTTTCCTTGTCAGTGATATACAGTATGTCCACAGATCGAGTTCCAAAGAGGAAAAACTTTTTTATTTTGCATTTTACAAGAAAAATGTATTCTTGATAAAAGTTTTTGCTTGTCCCGAAACGGCCAATTCAATTTTAACCTTTTCAAATTTTCTTTTAGTTTCAGAGAAAAATCTAAAATTGTTCGTTTCAGTTGAAAATTTTTCAAAGTCCCAAAAAGTAAGTTTGCGTTGTCATGGTAATTGCCATTATTTATTAATTTTTATTAACCGTAATTGTTAAAAATGTTGTCAAAAAACCAACGCATTTACCTAAAAAAAAACTTTCGATTAAATTCTTCGAGAACTCGACGGATCGATTTATTACCTTTGCCATAGCACTGAATTAGGAAAATGCGTTGGTTTTTTGACAACATTTTTAACAATTACGGTTAATGAAATTGAATAAATAATGGCAATTACCATGACAACGCAAACTTACTTTTTGGGACTTTGAAAAATTTTCAACTAAAAACGAACAATTTTAGATTTTTCTCTGAAACTAAAAGAAAATTTGAAAAGGTTAAAACTGAATTGGCCGTTTCGGGACAAGCAAAAACTTTTATCAAGAATACATTTTTCTTGTAAAATGCAAAATTAAAAAGTTTTTCCTCTTTGGAACTCGATCCGTGGACATACTGTAGGTAAAGGTATTGTTCAGTGGCGCATTCTCACACAAGCAGCCATATTGTAGCTGACGTTTGACGCTGTGATTTGTCGCTGCGATTCTTAAAATGACAGATGGTACCACGTGACCTAATTTGTCTCTAAAAAGGAGCGACTAGCGACTGCATGAGGCCGTACCGTTAGAACCCAAGTGAAATGTTGCTCCGGGCTTCAGAGCTGCTAAAGCACGCTCTGTGTTCAATTATATATTAGAAATTTCATATTAGACAGTATTTACTACATAAACTACGTAAACTACATTTACTACATTTCTACATTTCTACAAAACTACGCGTAGACGTAGTTTATGTAGAAAATATTTTTTACATGTACTTTTCCGAACCCTGATTCCAGTAACCGTGATCTAAAGCGACAATTGGCAACAGCTACGACATGGCAACGTCGAGAGGAAAGATAGCACAAGGTTATGCGTCAGTCTGTTCCTGCGTTGTCTCTCTTGCTTCACCACCGTCGTGCTGAGTGGATGTACCCGCGGCAGCAATCTAAAGTTCTTTGTTCAATGTTCATTTGTAACAATTAATTAATGTTAATAAAACATTTAAAACGCTAAATCGTCTATGATCAGACGACCATGTCAATTTGGAAAGTGTGGTGTGTGTAAAGTGGATTGAGTTGCCAGCGAGTTCGTTGTCAACGAATTGGAAATATTTTGGTTGGTAAGTTTTATTTATAATAATATTTAGTAGAACATTTTATTTATTTTGGGGTATTTTACAAAACAATTATTGAAAATTAAGTGCTGCTATTGTTTTTGTTGCGTTTAAGAAAAGTGCAACGTTGCCAAGTAGTTATTTCTTGCACAATTATTCTCGAATACTTTTCTAGTTTCTATTAAGGATGAATGGTAGGTACAATCGGAAAAAAAGTACGAAAAATTTTCACAAAATCTATGTCTTTCAATATCTTTTAAAATAAAGTATTTAAATGAAATATTTTTTTTTCACATGTTTGTTTTTTATATCACATTTCTAATACAATCAAAAATTGTTTAAATTTCATTCAATTTTAAATGAAATTTCCAATTATTGTTAGGATCATATGAAAATTTTTGTTTGTGAGTGTACCTTGAATTCAACTTGACAAAATAAAATACATTAATTTTTTATACCAGAAATTATCGATACAAAGTATCTTATTGTACTTACAAAAAAATTAGAAACCAGATATATACTCCCAAAAGTTATAAATTTTATTTTATTTAAAATAATTAATTAAAATCAATTTTATTTTTATTCGGTATTGCGTGACAACACCGCAAAACCTTAGCAGTTGGTAGTTGTCATATTCTCTAATGTTAGAAGGGAATAGTATGCGTGTACCTGTCTCTATTCAACTTGTACTGTTTTATATTTACGTTTGAATTTACGCGGTGACATATGTTGCGAGGTTGCCACGTTTCTCTGGTGAATCACACTAGCCATTCAATAGTATCATACATATCACTCATATTTATTATTTTTCTCAATAAATAATATTGAAACCAGTGCATATTAATCGCTTATATGCTTCTTGAATATTTAATCTATTAGTTTACAAATTTACAAATTTTTCTAATTATTCCTTCACTACTATTTTTTAACGTGATTTGGCCGAATGGTGCATTTTCCATTTAAGTACGTGTAAATTTGCAATAACTAAAAAATGTTATAACTTTTAAACGGTGTTGTAAAAAAATTTCTAATTTTTTCAGACGCTTCAGGAAACTTATCGGAATAATATATTTTTTTTTCAGCCTATTCTCATTATTTTCAATATATCGACAAATCATCCTTAAGTAACAATAGGGTGGGATATCGAACAGAGGGTTTGATATTGAATATCGATATTTTATTTCTCAATGTATATGGATAACCGATAATATCGGAAGTAAAAATATCGATGTTTAGCTGATATCGATAATTTTCTAGACGTCAAAAATTGATAAAACAAAAAATTGTCTACCGAAATTTTGCTTAGCAGTTTCTACAAATCTCAAATATCACGTTTACTACATATTACCAAAAAATAAAACCTCACAAATCCATCGATCAAGGACGAAGCTGCACAAAAAAAAGCTCGAAAACTGACCTGTACTCGCTTTGACTTTCTACATATATGCAATCGATATTATACGTAAAAATAAACAATAAATTAAATCGCATATACATAATATCGTTATCTACAAGCAGATGCATGGAAGAAAGAAGTTATAAGGAAAAATTCTGTACGTTTGTTTTCTAGAAACGATCGAATCGGCTGATTTTGCTTAAGTTGAAAAACGTGCCTGTTAAGACGTTCCACGTTCTAGAAAATCCTTTTTTTCATTTTACAAATGTTAATATGTAAAAAAAATCCGATATCCTATATTTTTTCGAAATATCGATATTGATATCGATATTGGAAATTTTGTATCCCGATATTAAAATATCGGTTTTGGACATACAAATATCAAGAAATATCGCCCATCTATAATTAACATTGTTGTATACTCGCGACACGCTGTCACCAAGGCTCCTTTTTCAGGTAGAAGGACCGTAACTCGAATTTTCGGATGATGATCATATTAAATACTACTTGTTTATTTTATTTTAAATTGATTATTCACAATTATTATAATTGAGAGTATTATTTGGTGTTATTATTATAAAGGTAATCGAACTGTGCGACAATAATTAGGCAATTGAATTGGCGATTGATTATTGACGATTGAGATACATTAGCAGCCGATCTGCTTTTATAACCCACGGTGGACGCGCCTGGTATCTTCCAGAAGGGTTGATTGTTATTGTTTATTTTATTTATTTATGTATTTATTATTTATTTATTTATTGATTCATTTACCCACATTACGCTATCATCAATTTACATCTTTTTTACAAATTAAATTGAGGTTCCACTCTAATACAATTAATTAAATAATTAAATTATTCAGTCCCACACAACAGACAGTCAGCAATCACGGATATATCAGAACAACACCATTCCAGTACTGCACAATCAAAAATCACACAACACTCCTTTGGCTTCTCTCTTAAATTTGTTGTAACCAATCCCAAAAAAGCTGAGCTGATTCGCATATTGATTGACGACTGTAGCAAGGATCTGATTCCTCGGCCCATTCAACACATAGTTCCGCCCATCTTGAGGTACTTTTACTACATCGGATTTGCTGGTTGAAGGTGAATTTTCAAACGTCAAATGTGTCAAATGAATTCCTCAAGTATATGTGGTATATATGGAAATATAGGTACTTTTAGGCCGTTCAGTTGCACATTTGACATTTACCTTCAACCAGCAAATTGGGTATAGTATTTTCATAGATATTTGGTCTGGCTTGACAATACCTTGTTCACGCTTCATTAGTTTTACAACTTAACCCCCAATAAAGTGGTTAGGGAACGACCGCACGGAGAAAGTTGGTCAGGGGTGTATTCAAAATAGTTAAAATGGGAATGAAATATCTAGATCTCTCTGGAAATATGAATTCTTTTATGAATCTTTTAGTGGCTCCAGAAACAGTAAGAATTAAAAAAAAAAGATATATATTATTTAATAACAGAACATACGATTTCAAAATATAAAATAAAAACTTTTTATTCAGGAACAATCAACGATAATTCACTTTCGTCATCAGTATCACTATCACTATCTGTAATTCTAATTATTTATTCATTTTGCAAAAATATATTTACAGTTACCAATCTTTCTACTAAGAGATCTCAAATATTTGAGTACGGTCCTTATTCTACTTGCAACTACCTGCCTATCATAAATATCAATATCTGTCCCTTTGCGGTCAACGGTAGTAAGTACTTGCCTGAGGCGAGCCAAATATCTATGAAAATACTATATAGTCGGTTCTCTCGCAGTTTTTTAAATCGATATTCCCAATGTTTATTTACTTTAATTATTTTTAATGCAGTTTTGTTCTAATTGTTTCTCGAATGTCTGATTCTAATGATTACCAGAATACAACATAATAACGACAATGAAAAATTGAAATAAGTGATCTTAAGTCCAGTTAAATAGTTATATTTTTTGTATTTATTTCAATCTGTTAATTTTGTTGCCCAAAGGGGGAGGATATAGGGGCGGGTGGGGCACGACGGCCCCCTAAGCCGGTAATTACTTTGTGGTGGCCTTTCTATTAACAAATAAGGTTACTTTTGGTCAAATTAGACAAACCCTTACAAATTTTGCCGAAACTAATTTTTTTTCTTTTTCTGGGACACGACGGACCAATTAAAAATGATTAGGAAAGTTTTTTTTTGATGCAGATTATTCTGATGAGTATATCTGTCATCATTGTGATGTATAATTTTAATAAAAAATAATTTCGTTTATAAATTGTTTTTCATGGTTACTTTTCCCCATGATATAATTTTTTTGTTTGCTCTATTATGCTCCAAGTGTCGCAATAATGGCTTAAGAATTTGTAAATATATTGAATCTATAATAATTTATAAAAAAACAAAAAAAAAATTTGACTTAATTTTGGAGGGGGTCCGTTGTGCTCCACCCTCTCCTATATAAAACTTAAATTTTAAGTTTTGTTGTAAGTAAGTCTTAGAACTTTATCAGTCAAAAAAAAAGGTCTCCTTTATTTGGTTGGTAATTACAGATTGATTTTAATCGTTGTTTTGGTTTTTTAACATTGATTATTTTGAAATTCTACCGGAAAATACAATGTCAATGACATTAATATTGCATTGCAAAAGAATATTTGTTAATTAATGATTGGAGTTATGTTATTTATATATGTCGAATCCAAAAGATGTAATTGTACATTTCGTGAAAAGGACATCCATTTCATGAAGCCTGTAATTTTAAAGTTTTCCGCCACCTGGACAAAAATTTCATCCATTTCAAGAAGTGAAAGTTGCAATGTTGGGCAAAGTTAAATTGTTGGACAATTAAAAATTAAGAACTAATTAATTGTTAATTATTCGCAATTAACAATTCGGCGCTCTAATTATCAAACTGTCTTAACTCCACTTTTTTTTGTAAAGTCGTTTTTTTTGTATTTTCTGTCGAATATCATGCTTCATATGATCCCGAACAATTTCATAAATAAATGATACTCTAAATAACTTAATTTTTCAATCTACTTTTCAAATTTTTGAACGAAAATTATCTAAATTCTTATCTACTTATAGAATTCCATGATAAAAATTGTTAAACTCCAAGAGATATCATTAGATTAGACAATTGTTATATGGGGCATTCCATTGTGACTGATGGGACATTTGACTCCGGAATTGAACTAACTGTGAGCTATAGGCCGTGTTCGATTTGGACGCTTTCACGCTTTTTCGCGCTTTGACATATGTCAATTTCCGTGCTACAACGATTTCTAACAATTTTATGACGTCAGACACTACGTCATCAACAACGCTCACAGACGCTTTTTCTATCGAGGTGGTGCAGCAGATAGCGTGTGCACGCCATCTACGCCATTCTTAGTCCAACTAGATACTCTGTATTTTTACAATTGAATTGGCAAACGGTCGAACATCTACAAATCCTTGTTCTCGGAAGGCCACGTTTAATCAAACAAAGAAATCTTACTAATAATCAAGTGAAATTACAGAACAACAAGAACTAAATTGTAAAACACCTAGGTCCATTTTTTACAAAGCTGTGTACATATTAAATTATAAGGATAACTAAAGAAATGTTCCAATGCTTCATTTGCCAACCGATGAATGACTTTTTTATCATCTATTGCTAACGTTGAGAAATTAAAACGATAAGTAATCTTTGCATAAAATAAATAAGCTTGTAACTTGTAACACTGAAATTTTCCAGCCATGTCATATAAATATAAAATGGTATGCAAATAAGCATTACATTGTTTAATACTAACGGCGAATTATCAAAATTCAGACCAACGTAAATAACCATCACATGTTTATTGGGATTAGATCTAAAAGATTAAATTACATTTAGTATAAATATGTATTAGGAATTTAATACCAATTGATCTGGTTTAATCTATGCCAATATTAGAATATTATCCAATGATCGGTAATTATTATTATTTGTAAATTTTTAAAACCAAACAGACTATCTGTCAATTTTCAAAATTCCACGCTTAGACGCGCTTTCGCTTCCAAATCGAACGACTTCTGTCAAAGCGATCAGCTGATCTTGTTAGCGCTAAAACACCAAATCGAACGACCAAAAATAGCGTCTGTAAGCGTGAGCGCTCAAAGCGTGAAAGCGTCCAAATCGAACACAGCCATAATCATTGAAGTGGAGGGGTTACTGGAAGGAGCTCAACGTAGTAAGATTCTGAACCTGTGTGAGGGAAAGGCGCCGCTGCTAGAGTGTGGTATGGTATCTCACTCTTACTCACGCGCTGTTATGCAGGTTTAGTGACTGTCAGGTAGAAACCACCAAGTGTGGGTCTCCCTCATGAGTTTTATTTGCTATACTGTCGAAATCCAAGCATGGGGACGATTTTCCGCATTGTTCACAAAAATTTAAAGCTATTTTAAATGCATTTACGGAAAAAATACAAGTTTCAAAATTATTTATTATACAATATTGGTAAATATGGGAAAATTAGGAAAAAAATTAAATACCTAAATAGAAATATACAAATGTCTACTTTTATTAAGGTACGAAACAAGTAACAATAATTATTACATACGATTAATTAAACATGATAAAACAAAATGGTTTTATGTAACTTATGTCTAATATTTGACTTGTTATCTAATAACTGGATCGTTCTTTTTTTTGCATGAGTCTGAATACGTATATTCGCGTATGTAGTGGCAATAAATTTTATACATTGTACTTCATGAAGATCTTCATGCATATCAACGACGGGATGTGATGGTTGGAACATGTTTATCAAATTATTATTAAGGAAACGTTGCATTACTAATACAATTATTCTTGTTTGGAAATTATCTTTGCCTAAGTAATGCATGTTTACTTCGGCTCTAAATACCATTTCTGTATATCTTACAATCTCAAATACAACTCGACTGGGAAAGTATAATTTGCCGTGATTAATAAATTTTGTAAATGCAGCGTATTTATTTATACAATAGTCTGTCTTTGTGGATTTCTGTTAACAACATTGTTTTACAGTGCAAGCAACTATTGTTTTTGAATAATTTTCTAACCACTACTCCAGTAATATAATATAATATATTTTCTTGAAAAGAAGTCATATAAATTCTATCCACAGTAGAAATTAATTTACGCAATTCTTCGTCAGTTTCTACTATACCTTTACTTTCAGTAATATTTTTAATCATTCGACTTTTGAAAATTGGCGTTACATGAAAATCGTTACCGAGGCAGTTAGAATTAATTCCTGGCTAAACACTGTTATCAAATAATAATTTTCTCATTATCCATTTAAATTGGAGAGCATTTGGGTTATCATTCCAGCCCCCGCGTGATCGGATACACGAAAAGAATAATTTACGGTGGTCTTGTGAACACTTGTACGTCAAAAAATATTTTAAAGGATTTTCTACACGATTTAAGAGTTGTAGTGCTAATTTTTCGAAACTATTTATGTTCATAAGAAATCCTGCAGCAAACGTTTTTCTTCTATGACGAACAATTTCAATTCCGTCTGCTTTCAGATCTAGAATATAAGTTTTTGTTTCTTCGAAAATTTTCAGCCAATAATGTTTGTTTTCTAAGTACATAGGTGACTTATATCCCTTTGCAAATATAGTTCTCGAATTCATAACGTCAAAAATTCTGTCGAAGATTCTTAAAAATTCAACCGTTGCTTCGCTTCCAGCGAAATCTGGATGACCACTTTGACATAAAAATTCAATAGCATCAGCAACACTGGAACTGATTGTTTGCGCAGCTAAACGTACATTCATTCTTTTATCTTTGAAATTGATATGAGATCCAGATAACTTATTTGCAAATTTTAAATCTAGTTCCTCTTGTAACTTATGTAATTTTTTTATGAAATCAAATGAAATAGGACCTTTTGAAGACGTTAAT